>VDFB02276027.1:0-36274 GCA_007258455.2 Sequoia sempervirens | reverse complement strand
TAAGATGGATCCAAAGTATAATCCATTGTTGGAGTTCAATCCATACCATAAGAAGATTGAATTTATAATGGAGAACTTCAAGGAAATTATGGGCACATTGAGGACCAAAAAGATAAATTTAGAACTGAGTCTAGGTGTACAGGAATAAGGTGCCAGGCCAATTGATACAAGTCCAACATACGAGTATACAAAAAGGTGGCCTATTTACATGAGGAAAAATGATGATGGTAGTGCTAAAGAGCAAGTGGATAGAAAAGGAAAGAAAATATTGAATTTTCCTTCACAACCAGGTCCAAAATTCAAAGTGCGTAGGGCAATTAAAATCATTGATTTAGAATCATCACCAAAAGACAGTCCCTCATCACCACCATCCGAGCCAAGCCCTAAAAGATAAAGAATTGATCAACCACAGGAGGATCTGAAGGATGAAATTATTGTTATTGATTAGGACTTAAAAGTTTGTATGCCTTCCCCTCCTAGGCCAACTAAATTGGCTCTATGTGATTTAGATATGAAAGGAAAAAGTGTACACGATGCAAGAATGGAAGCATGTAAGGAGTTTCTAGATGACAATACATTTGTAAAAAATATTGTATTCTTGCAATTGGTATGGAGGATGAAATTTGAATAATATCAAGAGAAATGTAAGAAGAGAAGATAACTAAAGGCCTGACAGGTTAGACTAGGATAATGTTGAGGAGGTAAAAGTTGAATTAATGGAGGAATTCAAGAACATCACTCCTGAAGAGGGAAGAAGACTAGTGAGTCAGGCTTGTGTGTTGATTCTACCTGAATACGGCATTACAGATGTTGTAACATTTAATGCTATTTTAAAGTCCAAGCATCCTTTGCAAGACTCTGAATAAGAAGTCAAGACAACATTGCAAAATTCTGCCTTCAGTAAGGAATATGAAACTTTAGAAATTTGGGCATTGGCCCCTCAAGGAAGAAAGCCAAATGTTATGGATATTAATCCAAATTTCAAAGGAGGATTAATAATAAAGAGAGCTTCAGAGACCTCAACTACTCAGGCCACTAATTTGACTGTGAATGTGGTCTAATTGGCCCAAAAGACTGCTAAAAGGGAGGAGGTTGAAAAGAAGAGCCTAGTGGAGAAGTATAACCTTTTGATTGGGAATACAACAAGATGCAATAGAGGAATGTTGAGTTGCAGACTGAGGTGGAAAGGTTTAGGTATAAATAGATTGGGGAGACATCAAGTGCTGAGACTAGTACATTACCTTCCATAGCAGGGTCAGTGCCTCCTGCTTCTCCAATTTTTTCCACACCAGGGTCTCCTAGTCAAAATATTTCTCTCACCCCTCCTTTAGAAAAAATTGATGAAGAAACAAAGTGCTCTGTTGATCCTACAAAGAAGTAGCTCTTGCAAAAAATTGATGAATTGTAGACATCATTGAAGGTAAGTGAGGAGGATCTCTTTCAAAGAAAAAGAGATTGTTGCTACTATCTTGAGGCATTTAAATGAAAAGGTTAGTAATAAATTTACTGTCTATACATTCTTTATATTCTTTGTTGTTAGATGCAATAAAGTGTTGATAGAAAGAGATAGAGTAGTGATACCATTGGTGAAAATTGGATCCTAGGGCGATGATTTGGATGTCATGTATAAGAGATTCAAAGTTAATTACAAATAATAGAGCTGATGTTGAAATCTACTCAAGTGTTGGTTAAAATCATTGCAAGGGTTTCAAAGCCTGCAAATGATTTGAGTAGGAAGATCAGGGAATTGGTGAAGAATTTTAATGATTGGGGTAACACATTGTTACCAGATATAATTGATGAGTAGGGGAAAATCAGGTCACTCCAACAGTGGCAGGATCAAGCAAGTGAATTCATCAATGAACAAATTAAATTAATTTGTGATGAGTTAGATTATGACTTGGTGAGTTGTATGGATAAAATCATTAGTACTTACTCTTTTTTGGAAGCTTTTGAAAGAGATGCAAATCAGGTAGTAGTAAAATACACACCTTATAATACCAAGGTGAATGAGGTGATTAATTTTGACTGGCCAACTGATGAAGAATACTAGAAATGGGTAACTAATTATTTGACTGAGGAAGAGTAAAAGGAATGGACTACTAACAGGTGGTAAATTAGATGTTGCGGTTACAATGGTTACCAGTTTTTCTTTGATGGAATTCTCAGTGCGGGTTTCTTGTGGTTTTTTGTTGTTGCATCAACTTTTGTCAGCTAACATGATGAACAAGAATATTTTCCAAGGTGATGGTTGTTGTAACAATTTTTGGAATATCACTAGGTGTGCCAACTGGCTAGTGACATGTGTACTTTTTGGCTCGATGCTTGTTTTTTCCTTCTTTTTCTATAAGAAGGATTTCAAGGCTAGAAGTACGGGTTTGTAAGTTAGATAATTTTTGGTTGAGTCTAGATGAAGTTGCAAAGAAAATTGTAAAGTCTGATGGTTTTAGAGAGAAATATAATTTAGGTTATAAGTTATTTTGTAATCGGTTTTGAATTCATGGGGATTTAATGTTGTATAATAATACTAACATTTGAGTTGAAATGATAAATTCAAACTCATGTCTCTCCATTGTACATGCATATCCAAATTTTGAATAAGATGAGTAAGGGTTGTTTCATTCATCCCACTATTGTTGTGTGTATAATCCTTATTTTAGCTTTAATTCAAGGAATTAATTAAAATACTTGAATGGGATTATAGGAGGATATGCTCTATATAAGGATTTGATAAGTAGTATTGGGTGAGAATGCATACTCATGAAATTGTAATGCAATATTGTCAGGGATCTTATATGTTATGTATTAAATTGTCATAAACCTTTAGATGCTTATGAATTTGACTTCTGTAATGGATATATGGCACTGATCTAAGTTGTAATTATTTGTGTAGTTTAATAATTGTTTGTCTTTTCCTAGAGCTTGCTACAAATTGCAAACTAATGACTATATTTTACTATGGATTGTGTTGTAGTTATCTTATGCTCCACATAGTTGATATTATCGGTGAACAACCAATTTTATTCGATATTATCCTATTGTGTTGAGCTATTCAATGGGATTATTTGTTATGTGTTTAGGTTGTTTATGATATTGGTACAGAGGTTGTAAACACATTAAGGGATCACCCTCTTAGGTCTTGTAGAGCCCAAAGTGTTGGGAAGCTTTTTTAAAAGTCCTAGACAATTTAGTCCGAGTCTTCGAGCTGCCCTTGATTGGGTGGAAATCCCATAGGTAGATTCAGAGACCAACCTAGTTGATTGTAAAAATAAACCAACACCTCTACCTTTAACCCTAAACACTAAACCATTAACCCCTTCAAGCCATCTACCCTCTATGCTTAACCTCTCTCTCGGCTTCCACCCTCTCTCTCTCCATTAACACCCTCCTACCCCCTCTCCCTCTCTCAAGTCTCTCTCTCTCTCTCACTCTTATCTCCCTCCCCTCTACCCTTAACCATCCTACCTCTATCTCTCTCCCCTCCCCTCCCTCTCTCTCACTTTGAATCCCTCTCTCTCTTTCGCCTCCCTGATGGTTGTTTTATTGTAAAATAGAGTTTAGTGCTTCTAATTTAACTATGGAATTTCCTAATTCCAATCAAAGAGGCGACTCAGAAGGTTGAACAAGCGTGGGATTTTAAGAGACCTGCAATTTGGGCCTGCACTTAGAGACCAGAGGTGATCCTTAATGCATTTTACAACCTCTGTGCCATTATCATAGGCATTAACAGCAATAGATGTATCATTTAATAGCTCAGCATAATGGCATAATATTAGATAGGGTGGTTGTTGATGCGTGTCAACTATTTGGAGCATGAGATAACTACAACACATTCCACAGTGTAAAATAGTCATTGATTTGCAATTTGTAGCAAGCACTAGGTAAAGACAAAGAAAATATTGAACCATACAAATTAGTACAACTTACATTAGGGTCATATATTTATTGAGGGAGTCAAATTCATAAACATCTAAGGGTTTATGATAGATTTAACACATAACATATAAGATCCTTGAGAACATTGCTTTACAATTTCATCTACATGTATTCTAACCCAATACTACTTATCAAATCCTTATACAAAACATATCCATCTACAATCCCATTCAAGCATTTTAATTAATTCCTTGAATTAAAGTCAAAATAGAAATTATACACACCATAAGAGAGATGAACGAGACAACCCTTGATTATCTTATTCAAAATTTAGATATGCATGTACAATGGAGAGACATGAGTTTGAATTAATCATTTCAATTCAAATGATAGTACTATCATAAAACATCAAATCCTCATGAATTCAAAACCTACTACAAAATGACTCAAAACTTAAATTGCATTTTCCTTAAAACCATAAAACTTTACAATATTCTCTACAACTCTATCTAGACTCGACCAAAAATTAACTAACTTGATAACCCATACTTATGGCCTTGAAATCCTTCTTATAGAAAATAAAGGAGCAAACAAGCATCGGGCCAGAAAGTATCTCTCATTTCGCATGATTTTCTTCACAAAATTCTTGAGGACAACAACTATACCTTCTTTATTTCTCATCCTACGCCCTATTCATGCATCCTACAATTACAATAGTATCCATGGGGCCTCTTACATAAGCTACAGTGATTAAAAAAAGTGTAAAAGCCCCTTTATATCATGTTTGGACTACAAAACCCTCAAAAATAAGGTAACTGAGTTGTATGCAAATAAATGAAGCTTTCTAACTCAAATCAATGCCTTAAGCCCTAAAATCATATTCAAATCAAAGCTAACACATATCTTCACAATCTGGAATTGATTTCACATCAAAATATGGTTGGATGTGACAGTATAGTGCTATATTACAGGAAAAATACTTAAATTTTGAAGAAAAACACAAATTTTTGAATGTCAAGAGCTTGTATTTTAAATCCTCAACCATCAACAACCATTACAATGATCACTTTATGCCTTTTAAAGGCATTTACACATCAACCACTGAACAACCACCTCTACAACTGAATTTTTAATCTTTTATGATCACATGAAACATAAAACACACTAATTTCAAAATTATTAACATCACTATTGAAATGTTTTAATTTTTTGACCTTTCAAACATTAAAAAGTACATCATTAAATTAATTATGTAATGGAATAAAAATTAAAAACATCATGAATTAATTATGTAACCACTTAATTCAAATATAATTCTATTAAGAAATTAATATCAAATAGATAATATAATCGCATAACTCATACATTTCAATGTCATTGATCTTCTTCTTCATTCAACTCTTTGTCTGTATCATCCAATCCAGATTCAACATTGTAAGGATTGGTCATATCATCATCATCATCATCGATATCAATTTTGATAATGTCATCATCTATATGGATATCATCTTCATGAACATTAACTCCTACATCATGATCTAGTTCCTCCTCTTCAACATCTTTGTCAGGGACGTCATCAACTAACTGTTGATCCTGATCATCATCTACATCATCTTCTAGTTCTTCAGTATCTTCTTCTTCCACCACATTATACTTTACTGTCCTTCCTCTTGGATTATGTCTAACAACAAATGACCAACCCAGTTTAACTGGAACCTCTAAGTAAAATACCTACTCACATTGGCTTGGAAGAACGTAGGGCTCATTTTGAGCTTGCTTGATCAACCTTGTATTAACAATGGTAAATCCATTATCATGTTCACTAACAGTTCTCTTAGGATCATTTTCATTCAATCGTAGCCTGTACCATAGGACGATGAACATAATTAATCTAAAGGACATAAAGTCACACTCAAGTATATCATCTAAAATCCCATAGTATCAATTTTTTGAGAGTTTTGGATGTATGTCACTTCTAGATGAAACATTAGTCAACTAAAAGACTACAGTTATATAAGAATCACAAGTTTTCTTCATGTCATCCAAAATTTTGATTCAAAATTTATGACCATTGCACCATATAGCCTTGTGGTGTTTCACTTGGAATATGTCAAACACGTAAAAATTATTGCAATATTGTCAATTGATAAACATATTTATTCTTGGCTGAATGTATGTAAAGAAAACAATCTCAACATATATATTCATCAATATAATTGAAAATAATTAAATAATATGGGTGATTAGTATATTTATACATATATGTTTATCTCTTAAACCATATGCTAAATCAATTTCCCTTTGTGTAACATTGGAATCTCCATTATGATGAGCTTCTTTAACCAATTAAGCTACACCTTCCTATGTTATTGGGTGACCAAATTGTTGACATCATTCAATTAATACTATCATCCAATCAAAATTGTTTGCGACATACAAATGTAGTGCATCCCACTCTCGACCAATTGTATAAAAAAAAATTAAAATTCACAAATGATGTATAATTAGTTAAATACCATAGTATACAACCTTAATTTATAATTGATGTATATTAAATATTAAAAATTAAATAAGTACAATATACATAAAAGCCATATGTAAAATGTATTCCAATTAATCTTCGTGACCATCTTATAATTACCTCTCACTTTCCTCGATCTACCTTTCCCCATCAGGAACTCCCTTTTGAATTTATTAATGGAGTTGGGATCCCAAATGCGATCTACATGGATCTTTGTTGCAAACTTAGTAATATATTCACTAATGTACACCATGGTTTGGTATACCATATATCCCTCCACCATAAAACCCTCAGGATGTGCTTTTTGTCTAACCAAAGCCTTTAAAAATTTCAAGTGCCTCTCAACCATCCACATTGACCTTGTGTATACAGGTCCACACAATTCAATCTCCTCAACTTGGTGTATGAGGTAGTGTTCTTGTGCATTGAAAAATGTCAAAGGTAGACACTTTTTCATTTCACACATTAGATAAGGAATTTTTCTCTTCCAATAATTTATATCTTCTTTATGGATTTATTTAGATGATAGCCATCTACAAGTGATTCAAGGTGCAAATATAACAATTATAAGATGTATACAAAAAATTGAACAAATATCGCTACTTACCTCATATATTTTCCAAGATCATATATAACTTGCTTGACATTGTTGTCAAAGTTGTCTGGGAGAGATAGAGGTATAACGTACTGCAATAATTATAAAATGATATTTTTATTATTTTTCTAAAAGTAGTAAACTCAATACACTAAAAAGTACATGCATTATACAAGTGTATATAATATACCAGAATAATTACTTTAATGAAGGTATGCCAATCATGCATTTTCATCCCTAACCCAAATTCACCTTTTTTTGTTATTATATTGTTTATGTTCGTAGAAAATCCTATGGGAAATCAAATTTTTCATGTCTTCTTTTATAGCATTTCTTTGCTACTCTATTAATAACCAAGGAAGGACACTTATATTAATTTGGTCTCCATCTCTATTTAATTGAATGAAATTTTTCATTACTGATTGACTTCCTGAATGTCACTACAAATTTTGACAATTTTTTATTTGTCATGCCTTCCATCCAATATTCTCCATAACATTTATGTTATTTTCTTTCTGATATGTATTGTATCAAACAAATGCATAATTTTTAGTTGCTCATAGTAGGGCAACCTACTAAATTTTTTGAAACAACTTTTTAGTCCCTGTGGAAGTTGCCCATTAATGTCTTGACGACCTTCATGAAGCATATAAGTTAAAAAAAATTAACAATGACAATCATTTTCAATTACAACATGAGTAAACACAATAGAATATAAAAATATAAATTAAAAACATATCATATATGATAGATAAACAATTTGATCTGACATATAACATTGATGATTAATTCTATTATATTCCAACTTCCATAAGTGAGGTGTCATTCTTTGTGGTTTTGATGTAGTCTCCTCTTTCCCATTGAAAATATGTTTTTTAGTAGTTCGATACTTATGATTTATATGGAGGAAGTGCCTATACTCATCAAACACCTGCTTTCCTAAACTTGTTGAATGATGAGATTTCATCTTTGGACCACAAATTGGACATACAAATTTTTCTTTTGTTTCAAGACCTACAAGATCATATATAATTGGATTAAATATGTCAATTTTTATAATTATATATAATGAATAAATTATTTTAAAAACATGTATGATATTTACTTCATCAAATTAAATATTGTTAATGTGTAGTCGAACATTATACATACCACAAAAATTGTCACCTGTGGCATCATGAGTTGTCCATACAAGCATTGCATGGAATTGAAATTGTCTTTGTCCTATTGGTCTAGAGACGTCATACATAGTGATGCCATTCCATAACTTTAGTAACTCGTCAATAAGAGACTCAATATATACATTCATATCTTTAACTTGGTACTTACCTAGTTGAATGAACATAAACATTACATAATTATTATAACCATTTTACTGCAATATATATAAATTAATGTACATGACTATTGAATGAAAAAAAATATAAGTCACCATGCAACAAATAAGACAAATGAGATGCTACTATGTTAAAGAAAATTGATGTAAACAAATACCTAAAAAAATCATTGACAACATTATATGCTCCCTCTTTATTAGCATCCATGGAGGAATGTTATTGTTGATAACAAAAATAGGTCACACCAAGTAAATAGATCTCAGCTCTCCAAATGATTGACACCGTCTACTCCCAATGAAAGCTTGAGATTATGAGGTTCTTCTTTAAAGTGTCACAATTTTTCCTACATGTACCTAAATGCATAACCATCCGAAGGAATTTGAAGAATGTCATCTCCACTTCTATTCCATGCATGGTAATCCATAAATTGCACTAAGATTTTGCACCTAAATAATCGTTGCATATGCAGAATAATGGGAATATAATGAAGAACCTTGTGAGAAACCCTTTTTTTTTAGTTGATCTATTTGATATCTACTGATATGACATTCTGGGCATTCTGTTGCAAATTCCTATTGTTTATGATATATAATATGATCATTGGGACATGCATCTATTGCTTGATACTCCATTTCGATATCTTTCATAATGCTAGATAAATCTCATTATGAGCGAGGTAAAATATTTGATGGTGGTAACAAAAATTCACTAATCAATCTACAACAAAAAATAATTTATTAATATAAAGAATATTAATGGTACATATTTCATCCTTTATTTACTAGTGATGAACTAACAACAATTAAAATAGATAAAAAAAGATGACATATATGACATACCTTAACATCTGTGAGATTGCTATGTTTGATAAACCATTCATAACCTTAAAATTCAACAACAACAATACAACAGAGAGAAGAGTTGTTTGGGAGCCTTCATAAAGGGGCTCATATGCCTTCTCAAGTACAGGTAAATCATGAACATCATCAAAGTCATCTCGATCATCATGATTAGCTCTACCACTAAATGTGTCATGGATCAATGTATTTGTACCATCATCTTCAACTGTGTTTTCTAGCACATGATCATCTTCTTCCATAGAATCATTAACTTCAACTTCGATATTCACAGCTCCATGTTCATCAGCTTGGAAAACCACATTATCCGGGCCATGATAATCCATATCATGTACCCTAGGGCACCCCACCTTTATAATAATAATAGACACAAATAAACTATGATCATGATCAAGTGATATATATATATATATATATATAAAATGTTAAAACAATATTAACATTTACAAATTCAATCAATATAAACACATATAATAAACAACTTACCAATGGAAGATAATCAAACCCCCTTCAATGTGACCATGCTGCCTACAATGTTTCTCAGTTGTTGTGATTAAAAGTCACCTCGTCTTTAAGCCCTTGCAATTATTGCAAGGACAATAACATTTCCCATCACCCTTTCTTTTCAATCTAGCCCACAATCTATCAAGTGTCTCTTCATTTTGTTCTAGACTAATATTATCTAACATGATTTTTCTTTACCAAGCTTGACTATTTAGATCTTCAAAAAATATCAAACTCACACTCCAATAATTTTTATTCATAGACAGGTAACAAAATATAATAATTATGATATTTTACACCAAAAAAATTTGGCTTGCAACCACCCCTACAAAAGAGAAGATAGTTTGAAGTTAATGACCCCAAAAAACACTTTAAAATACTAATTCCAAAACTTATTAAATTTTGATTTTACTATGATTTCCAACCGTTAGACTCCTAAAATAAGAATATTGAACTTGATCGCAAACTTCCTACAGCGATGGAGGTAGCGAGCTAGTAAGAGCAAGTAACCCATTCCTAAGGAGCAAAAAGTTAGAATCATCATTGCTAATGTCAATATGGATTTATCCTTTTAGTTAAAGATGTAATGCATCACTTCTTATGACGAACTTATCCCTAGGGCCCTCAACATTGAGAGAGACCTAATCGCACAAGGAAGCATACACTACTAGAATTTGAAAAATAAATGACTAGGTGACTAAAACTTTTAGTCACAATAACTAAAAATGAATAAATTTTGCTCATTTTTTGCAACTTAGCTATAAATGAGTAAATAAATTACTAGTTTGGTTGTTGATTAAAAACTATTCAGTCACACAAATAAAAATGACTAAATAGTTATTCATTTATTTAGTCACAATCCATTTGAATAAATAATTTAAAGAATCAAGAATATAGCCTGCCAAAATACTCTAAAATTTTAATAAACATACCCTAAAATTTTTGTCAAAATCTTATTTTCAGGCATAGCCCACTAGAATTGAGTTTTCATTTTAATAAACATACTCCAAAACCTTCGTCAAAACATTATTTTCAAGCATAGACCACCAAAATGGAGAAGTGTTTCTATAAAGAATGATAGAGAACGGTGAGGAGATGTGTGTGAAAGGAGGCATAGGATTCATTGCTGCTTATCTCATTCTTTCTATACTCAACAAATCTTACATTGTTTTCGCTACTATTTGTAATCTAGGTATTTACTAGACATATATTTGCATAATCTCAAATTCCTTTAGAGACTTTTGAAGTATCAATGTATCCTATATAGGGTCTAGAATGATTTCTTTTAATTAAAAAAATAAATAAATGATGTATTTCCCTGTAGTTAGATAATGTGGAGATGTCCTAAATCTTTCCCAACACACTGTCCTCTTTGGCACTGTATTCATTACTCCAGCTACTAGGGTTTTGCATGTGAAATCTTTAATATCTTCATGACCATGGTTTTTAAATAGATCTCAGTATTTGCTTTAATCCTTTTCATGGTAACCCTTGAATTCCATAATCCACCTTCAATCTCTTCTAAGAACGATGTCATAAGGTAGTATGCATATAAAGCAAGTCCTTCATACCTTCCATTGTTCCAAACCAACACTCATTTCCTTGCTTAAAATGTTGTCTCCATAAACATACTAACATGTTTTAAAATCATGATTTTCAGTGATTGACCATTAAGGTCACCACTTTCATCAAGATATAATGATATTTTTTTCTTCAAACTCAAGGCATTATGCAAGATTAAATAGTGAATTTTTTGATGTGTACGATTTGATTTTTTTGCACATTTACTGCTTTGCTAACTTCCTTTAAGACTGGGTATTGCACCCTTAGCTATAATCTCAAATAGCTCACTCATTATCATTTGAAGAATCCTTTCATGAGCATTTTTCTATAAAATCAAACTATGCCCTATAGACTTCCTACTTACTATAGGGGACTCATTGTTTCATGGTATTGTAGATCTTAAGATCCTTCAACCTTATTGACACTACTTCACAATCCACAAGGTATTATTCACTATTCTCCAATTTTTGATGAGTCTCAAAACACTACTCAAACATGCAATCCACTACCTCCATTATACATTATTGGCTAAGAAGAAACATTGAACCTATGATTACCATTGTTACTTCATTTGGAAAGTCATTCCCTGATTGCATTTTCCTTGTCTAACACTACCAAAAATATTTGAAAAACCCTTAAGGTCAACAAGGGGGTAAGGAAACTCACTGTTAAAATCTCCACTTTACTATGCAAGGTTTGAGCTTTATTATCTTGTCACTGCTCAACCTCTTTTTGACTGTCACATCTCAAATGACTGTCATTCTTCTTACCGTAGATTGCATTTACAAATGTCACTAAGCTATATAGTGTGTTTTTTATTGGCTACAATCTTTAGATTTCAAGATTTTGTTATTAGCTATAATGTCTCAATCTTTTTGGTATTCCAACCTTAGTAATCCGCTAGAGTTATTGTTTATGTATGTACAAAGGCCTAGGGTTTGTACCCTAATCATGCTCTTACCAATGCTTCTGTTGGTATTAAAAAAAATTTAAATCTTGGGTCAAAAAATTAGTTGTCTTAGCAAAGTTGTGGTATGATCTTGGATTGTATCCTAGAGTGTGTGGGAAGCTTGTGCTTGATCATTAGGGTATTTAAACCTGATCAGGAAAATGTATCCTATATAGCATGGGTCTTGGTTTAATATTTTCCATAATGGTTATTAGCAAATCACATTATTAGAGTTTGCGATAACCCAAGATTGCATTCAAGTATGTAACAAACTTGTTTTTTAGTTTAAGCTATAAACTTTTAAGTAACATTCATAAAGTTTAGAAAATATTGATCACTCTCTAGAATAGCCCATTAAACATGGGTTGTGCTTCAATGCACTACATAATTGATATAACACAACCACTTTGCATATCAACTAGAGATATAGGCTCTTTATTGCAGAAAGAGGTAATCACTCTTCGATCATGCTATAATTATATCCTAACCTATTAAACTTGAGACAAATTGAATGCACCCAATGATGATTGACACCTACATTCTACAACTTGAATTAACTACATTATATGAGTGACTCCATTTCTATCACAACATATCCACATTAAACTTGGGTCACACATGAATGCATCATGTATTTGTTATAGCACAACTGTGCCACATGACCAGTAGAGTTATGGATCACATAATTATAGTCACAAGAATTTGTTCCTTAGTTGTGATCTTATGGTGATTCCACCCAACAAAATCTGGACATGAAATTCTCAAAACCCTAAACCTCTAAAAATGAAATTTGATGAGATGTTGCTTTAAAATATGATTTTCAAACCTGAAACTACAAATCTAACTTCACAACTGAATTCTACAAAGAGACAATGAATACCCTCAACCTAGCAATATCTTCTTAAATTTTTTTTTGATTTTTCCCAAGAAAATCATCCTTAGTTCTCCACAAACTGTCTCAAGTAGAGCAAAACACTGTCGCAATAAATCAACGAACTCACTTTTCTTTATGTTGGCCACAATTTTTTTTTTCTTCTTAATTTTCATGTTTGTCAAAATTTTGATGAAACTTATAGCTAACATTTTGACAAAACCCAGTTTCATTAAAATTTCAATGAATGTCGGGGATAAAATTTTAAAAAATTGAAAATTACACATCAAATTTTACAAGCACCCAATGATACATCAAATTATACATATTTCATTAGAAATTTTCATCGGTTTTTGTATTGAAATGAGTTAGTGAAGATATGAAAATATTCATAAACTTTCGGCTTCAAATCATTCATAATATTCAATGTGAATCCACAAGATTTTGCCACAACATAATGAAGACCCAAAACAAAATGCTTGAACACAAAAACAATTAAACAATAACTCCTGAAATATCCACAACATGCTATATCCACCAAGTTGACCTTCATACACTAATGAAAATAAAATTTTCCAACCGGACCTTCCAAATTTCACCCAAATTGATATGAGGCACCAAGATTTGTAGATAACATAGATTATACATCAAAAAATACTCCTTGAGATCCACAACAAATAATAATAATAGAAAATATGCATATGAATCAAAGAACAAAAATTTACCAGATGTTGTGTTCAAGCTTAATAGATAAACACAAATCTTCAATTTGTTTGTTAGTATGAGAAAAATGCAATGTGTAGATCAACTAGTTGAAAAGGGTTGTCATCAATGAAAACACCATAAATCATGTGCAATGTCTCTTCCCAACAACTATTTCCATGAAACCTTTCAGGATAGGCTTTAGAATGGTTTGTACACCTTCCTCCTAGGATATGAATATGGGGTGAATTGGCTGACAAATTAATTAATCATTTTTCCTATGACACATAAAGTGATATGACTCTAGCATAATTGTGCACTATCAAACAAGATGAGGGAGAGTCACATACAACATACTATCAAAGGTGGCAAAGCATGGCCAACAAATGTCCTTGTCACATATTTGAAAATTAGTTGGTTCCAATATTTATAGAAGTCCTCAACATTGAATTGATGATTCAACTTCAAATCCAATGTTGCACAACCATTGAAGACATCATCGAGAAAGGGGTCTTTATTGAAAAGGCTCTTGTGACAAAAGGATTAGTCAAAGTTTTCAAAGAAACACTAAAAGCTAATAATGACAAAATAAAACTTTAGTCTTGAAATAAGAATGTCACTAATGGTGTTGTTGATGCTAAAATGATAAGGAAAGGTCATCCAACTATTCACCTTAAGGGTCCCTCCACATCAAACACTCAAACATCCAGTTCACTAATCAAACAATGAATGTTGTCTAGAACAACCAACAATGCAGAGGACCTCCATGCACTAAAAGGACATATACACCCTTAGGAGAGCCTATTGAATCAGTACTAAAGAAGATTTTGCAGTCAAATGTCATCCAACTTCTAGATGTCAAATCATATAAACCAACATTGGTCAAACCTAATTGGTGGAATGAAAATGAATACTGTGAATATCATCGTGGAAAAGGACATAAAACATCTTCATGTTGGAGATTGAAAAACCTCATTCAAGACCTTATTGAACAAGGATACATTTTAGTGGATAATTCACAAGACAAAACCAATGTTGATCATACCATATTTAAAACCCCCTTGCTAGACCATGACAAAGGGAAAGCCTCTAGTTCAAGGAATAACAATAATGCCAATTATACCCATGTCACACATGATTACACCATTAATCATATATGAGTCTTTGATGATCATATTTACACTATCACAATCAACAATAAAAGTTTATAATGTGTTGTTACTACCCATAGAGCCAAGGTAACTCTACAAGGAGCCACCTCTAACCCACAACCAAAAAGTTAGTATAACCTTCTAGAGAAACTAGGAAAGATTCCTACACAAATATCCATTCTTGAACTACTTCACATATCCCCTAAACACAAATCCATCTTGGATAAATTGTTACAAGAAGCATTCGTACCCATTGACCTAAATTTCAACTAGTTTTAGGCCATGGTTGGATACAGGTAGCTACCCATGTCACATTCTCTCAACATGATTTCTCTACACAAAAGTCTAACCATAATGATCCCCTACACCTTGAATTTTACATTAATAATCATAAGATTAGATGAGTCTTGGTGGATGACAAAGGTTTGAACATATGTACACTAAAATTAGTGAAAGTGGTGGGATTATCTGAGGCTTGCATAGATCAAACTAAGAAAATTATTATCAAGGCTTATGATGATGCTAAGAACTCATTCAAAGGAGTAATTTCACTTCCTGTATGGGTTGGAACTACCATTCAAAACATAATGTTTCATGTCTTGGATCTGGACTTGTGATACAACCTTCTCCTTGGTTGCCCATGGATTGATGCCATGAGTGTCATACCTTCCACATTTAACCAATGCCTCAAGTTTCCTCACAATGGCACTATAATTACCATTCTAGGTGATCATGATCCTTTTCAGTACTGCACTAACTTGAGAGGAACTATTAAACACCAAGTGTTGATAAATCGAGAGGCTCCATCTTTATCCCACTACATTGATCCATCTGACCTTGTAAATCAATCCACTCCATTCACCATACCTTCCAAACCCAAGGTTCAGATCCAAGAAAAATTTTGTGGAGAATACATGGACAGTCTATTTTGTGTAGGAAAGTTTCCTAAATCACCAAAGTCTTATCGAATACCTTGCCTAGTTGGCCTAATATCATCATCTGCAGTCCTCCTACCACCTTTACTAAGTGGGGGAAATTAAGTAAAGAATATCTAGATGATGAAATTTCTACATGGATCTATAAGGAGGAAGAATAAATTGAGCCTAAGCAGTTACCAGATGAAAGGTATATGAAAGGATTTTAGATAATGAAGCAACAAGGATAATATAGGAATATCATCCTTGGTATAAACAAGCATAGGATGATGGAACATATACTGCATCATAAGTTACCAAATAATATTGGGTTAAGGTATGAACCACCAAAAGTGAGTCCTCCTAGTACCAAGTTGACCTTGCGTGAGATCGTTAATGTTTCTGATGAAATCAAGACATTTGAGGATTACCATATTGAAACCAACTCTAATGAGTGGGAATGGGATTCTTGCACAACCAGTGACTATGAACTAGATGTCTTCCAAGAATTTGGCCTATCCATCTCCCTGGCCAATATCACGGATATTAATATCTAGATTGATACCTTTTGGGAACCAACTGATACCTATATCTTTACCATAACTACCTATTCATTGACACTTGAAAGAATCGATGATGGCCTACCCCTCATGTGCCCCCAATTAATATATTGGTACCAACAAGGACCACCAAGTTTATGTGTTCAAGAATGAAAAAGCAATCATTGAGTTCATAGTACTTCATGAGGGAATGCGAAGTGGAGATCAGTAACTTGGCTTCATCATAGAACTCGATAATGCACATAATTTGGAGAGGGTTCTCCTCCGTCTAGTCACAAAAGTGACAATGAAAAAATAAATAACAAAAAAAGGTCTTTAGATGAAAACCAAAAAGTGCTTGTAGACCATGAAAAAGTAAAAATAAATGATGTATTTGAGGGTGAAAACCTCTTTGAGTTTCCTGAGGATGGAGGGTTGGATAGTCTCCCTATAGAATGAGAGAGATTTCCATTGCTAGTAGAAGAAACAAAAGAAGTAATCATTGGAACAAAGGACAATTCCAAAATCATTCAACTTGCAACATCTCTGACCACTGAGGAAAAACTAGAATTCATAGCATTCTTTTTAGTGAGACAAGTTAATTTCACATGGTCGTATGTTGATATGTTTGGGTTGGACCTTGAGCTTGTTTTACACCACTTTCCATTGTTACCAAATGCCAAACCAATCAAGAAAAAACTTAGGAAAATGCACCCACAGATCACACTCTTAGTCAAGGTTGAAGTAAAGAAGCTCTTAGAGGTTGGTTTCATGCATCCCATTGATTATGAAAAATGGATATCAAATCTTGTTCTTGCTACAAAACCAACTAGTGGAATTAGAGTGTGCATGGATTTCTGAGATCTTAACAAGGATTGTGCTAAGAATGATTTCCTCTTACCAAATATTGACATCATAGTGGACCTTACTACTAGATATGAGATGTTATCTCTTATGGATGGTTTATCAGGTTATAATAAAATTACAATAGCTCCCAAATATCAACACAAAACAACTTTCACATGTGCTTGGGGAACCTTTTGCTGGAATGTTATGCCATTTGGACTCAAGAATGCTAGAGGGACATATCAAAATGCCATGACTACCATTTTTCATGACTATATGCATGTGCTTATGGATGACTATGTTGATGAATTACTAACCAAATACTTGACAAGAAGTGGTCACCTAGTAGTCTTAGATAATATTTTTAGAAGATTGGAGGAATAACAACTCAGGCTAAATCTGAAGAAATGTGTTTTTCAGGGTCCAATCAAGCAAACTCTTGGGATACATTGTCTCTCATAGAGGAATATAATTTGATCCCACTGAGGTAAAGGAAATCATGGACATGTTACCACCTACCAACATCAGTTAGTTAAGGACTTTACAAAGAGGATTGCAATCAATTCATAGGTTCATTTCCCTATTAGTAGATATAATCCATCCATTTCAACACTTTTTGTGTAAAGGAGTTCCTTTCATAAGGACTTAATGTTGTCAAGAAGCATTCGATCAAATAAAGAATTATCTATTGAATCCTCCATTTCTCATGCCTCCTATATTAGCAACTATATCAACAATGTAGACATTGTTGACATAAAATGATAATGATGGAAAAGAAAGAGAAATTTACTATATCAGTCATAGCTTGGTAGGATATGAGCTAAATTATAGCCCTATTGAACCAATATGCCTAGAAGTTGTTTTCACAACTTAGAAACTTCAAGACTACATGATAAACCACAAGATGAAATTGATAGCCAAGATTGGTCCTCTAAAGTATCTTCTCAGTAAAGCAGCATTAACAGGATGATTAGCCAAGTGGGTCATGATTTTAAGTATGACATAGAATACACTAATCATAAGGCAATAAAAGGACAAGTAGTAGCTGATCAACTTGCACAAACACCAATGAAAGCAAAGCATCCTTTAATATTCAACTTTCCTAATAAGTCCATATTTGCAATAAAGATTCCCACAACATGGAAAATATACTTTGATGGGTCCTACACAAGTCATGGTTTAGAAGATGGCATTATTTTAATCACACCTCAAGGGGACTCCATTCCTAAATAATCCAAAATAGTATTTTCATGCACCAATAATATGGCCAAGTATGGAGCATTGTTGTTGGGACTCTAAATGGCTATTAAGTGGAAAATTAAAGATCTTCAAGTTTATGGTAACTCACAACTAGTTATTAGACAAGTTAATGATGACTATGATATAAAATATGAGAAGTTGACACCTTACAAGCACATGGTCAATAGCCTTAAGCTCCATTTCAATATCATTTCCTTTGAGCAAATCCTAAGAATCTAGAACAAGGTAGTTTATGAAATGGAAACCATTAGATCTCTCTTCAACATTCCTAACAATGCATCAAAATATGAGTTCTTGGTGGAACAACTATTGATCCCTATGTTCAATGTCCCCAAATCTGAACTTGTGTGTGAACTTGTTGGTTTTGAATCCCCTTGGTATAAAGACTTTTATAACTACCTACATGAATAGATTATATTTTTTGACTTGTCTTCCAACCAACACAAAACCTTCATTTGACAATCCTCTAAATATGTCATCATCAATGATATCCTTTACCACAATAGCCTAAATAAAACCCTCCTCAGATGTCTCAACTCATATGAAGCACAAACAACCTTACAAGAGGTACACAATGGTATATTTGGAGCTCAATCTACTAGTCCTACCTTAGCTAAAAAGATCATGTGAATGGGATATTATTGGCCTACAATGGAATGTGATCCCTACTTCTTTGTGAAGAAATATCGCCAATGTCAAATACATGGAGATCTTATACATGCACTAGCTCAATCACTACATTTGCTTACATCACTTTGGCCATTCTCTTAGTGGGGACTCGACCTTGTATGAAAGATCCATTCTACTTCTATGAATGGTCATAAGTTTATCCTTTTTGCAATAGAATACTTCACTAAATGGATTGAAGCCATCCTGATGACCTATATTACTAGTAAGCAAATATCCAAGTTAATCTTCAACTACATTATATGTAGTTATGGTGTTCCCTAGTCCATTGTCATAGATAATGGTTGTTATTTCAAGAATCAAGATGTTTGTGAGTTATTTGAAAAGTTCCATAGCCAACACCATTTCACTACCTCGTATTACCCCTAGGGAAATGGTCAAGATGAGGCATCTAATAAGACTATTCTCAAAATCTTAAAGAAGACTATTAATGATGTTGGTTGTGATTGGCATGCCCAACTTAATCTTGCATTATGGGCCTACCGTACCAATATTTGCACTCCCACAAGTGCCAAATCATACTCCCTTGTCTTTGGATCCAAATTCATACTTCCTATTGAGGTCAAATTACCATCCTTAAGGGTATACATGCAACAATTCATTGATTATGAAGAGTATTGTGTATCCCATCTAAATGAGATAGAGTTATTGGATGAAAAGAGACAAAATGCCTTGGTCCATTTACAAGCATATCAAAACCATCTTTGTCATAGTTACAATGAGAAAATTCAACTCAAAAGCTTTGACATTGGTGACTTAGTTTTGAAGGATAATCCAAAGAATTAGGTTGATCAAGTGAAGCCTTGAAGTTTGAGCCTATTTGGTTAGGTTGTTACATTATCACTATGGATCAGGTGTTTATCAAATTTTTACTCCTGAAGGTGAACCATTACCTTAGCCCATCAACAACATGCACCTTCACCATTATTACACATAGCTTCTAAGGAATCCCATTAAAAGTAAAAAAAATGAAAAAAAAATAGTAAACATAAATAATTCGTCCAACAGTGAAAACCACTTTGGTGGCACTTTGGATAAGTACCATGGTGAAAACCTTTCAAATAGGCTCCATGTGCATTTGGTCTTTGCTCTATCATCTACTATCATTCTATCTAGTTTTTTTCCTCCATCCATTCATCCTTTGCTCATCATAATAAAGCTTTTTCATTCTTCGCATGGCCTAAGAATCATCAACATTTAGTGTCCTTCATCTTTCATGACCATCCCTGGAATCCATTAATCCCTTTGCACATAATAACTTGGTCCTATACTTGATTGGGGGAAATTCCTCAACATACATCTTTATGAGATCCAAAAAAATCATTAAACATAAAAAATCTGAAAAAATCATAAAACATCAATAATCCAAAAAGATCATAAAATGTCAAAATCCAAAAAAATCACAAAACATAAAAAAAATCTCCAAAAATAAAGTCATATTTTGTGTCAATCCAAGTTCAGTCAAACTATGTTCTCTATGTGTATTTCTACGTAGGCAAGGCCATCTTTCAATGAGCCCCTGAGGAACTAGGTTAGTCCCTTAGGGTTTTATTGAGTTGAATCAATCATGATTTGCATCTTAATAATGAGTCATTTTTGGTCCAAGTTAGTTGAACTATGACGTCTTTGAGTTTATGACATAGGCAAGACCATATTTCGATGAACCCCTGAGGCAATAGGTTAGTCCTTTATGCTTTTCCGAGTCTATCTTGGTCTAGTGTCTTTGGTCCTTTAATAAGTTGTCCCTTGCTAAGAACATGACTTCAAACACAAATAAACATATATCTAAATCAAACCTTGAATAAAAAAATCAACCATCTAACTAGTCTTCAATCCAAATAGATTAATTGCCTAATCATCAATCCTGGTCAACTCAATAGTCTTATCATTTTGTCTTATTTGAGATGCATCCTTCCTAAATTTGGCCATTTTTCGACCTTATCATTTTCCTTATGTAGGATATATCTTTTCTAAAACTAGGCATGATCAATCAATCTTGTCAATTTGTCAATCCTATCAGTCATCAATCTAGTCAGACAATCAATCTTGTCAATCAATCTATCTTGTCAAATAATCAATCAATCAACCAACATTATGAATCAATCAACCTTGTCATTCAATCAATTGGTTAAACTTTTCAAGCAATCAGTCAATCAACCTCATCAATCCTATCAACAAATAAATTCTGGCAACTGATCTAAATGACTCTTGACTTTGTTGTTCTAGTTGGTCTTATCTTTTTTATTTATCTTTGGTCATGTTACTAGCCACCTTGAGGATGTCCCATAAAGGATTTAGAGGAGCGATGATGGATGATGAACTCTTTTCTTTTTTATTGTTCCCTGTGGTTTGTCTTGACAAAAATATTGGGGCAACTACCCTTAGTATGAGTTAGGACATTCCTTGTCTGTTGAGTGCCTATTTTTTGCAAAGGGATAACATTGCACACCTTGGTCTATGCTATAACATGGTGTTTATTGTCCATTTTCTATAATTTTGTCACCCAATGATGATAAACATGCAAGTTGAAAGCTATTAAGCAAGAATATTAATCCCTCTCCAATCATCTAACTTCATGCTAACATTTTACTCTCGCTAACATTTCTTTTCATCAATCCTTGCATTATCCACCATCATATTTTTTTATTAGAATAATTTTTCAATTTTTTGATGCAGGAGCATCCAGTGGTGTAAGGGCAATCTTGCATCACCCAAAAATAGTTAAATTTCAAGTTTCTCAGTTTTTAGATGTTTTTACATTTTTGGATACCCTTTTCGTCATAATGAAATTCCCAATTTACGGTTTTTATTTTTGGTTCCTGGGTGGAAAGTTATTGCAGTTTGAGTTTCCCAGATTTGCACCTAAAAACCTTCCGAGTGGGATTTGAGGCACTTAGAGCTTCCGGATCAGCCCCAAAACTTGCCGAAATCGGCGTAGCGGATTTCAAGTGCGTTCTTGACTTCGAGACCTTTCCAACGGTTCGAACGGTTCGCGAATCGGAGTCCTGGATCAAAAGTTATGGCCCCGCGAAGTTGGCGCACTTTCTAGAAGTTACCATTGCAAATGCTCTTTTGAAATTTGAACTTCATGTTGTAATTTTTCAGCGCCAAACCACCTAAACTCAATTTGAATGTTGTTTTGGCTCCAAACTAATGAGGAGCTCTATTTATGGGCGGGTTTTCTAATTTTTGGGCAACTTTTTGGGGACAAGCTCGCATGTTGCGAAAGGGTTATTCTGTAGCTTTCTGTAGCTTGCATGTGTTGTAGAACTTGGGGTTTGAGATCCTCTGCATGTAAGAAGCTCTATTCTCTGAATAACAAAATTATTCTCTTGTTTGTGGGTTATTTTCTGTGTCTCGAGTTGCACCCTCATCAAGTGGTATCAGAGCGGATTTTTCTTGAGCGTGTGGACAAATCGCCGATCATGAGGCAGTTCATACCAGGACCGTGGTTGTGGGTCAAGGTCAAGAAAGATTCCTCCAAGAGTGATGCCTGGTAGGCATGGTGGTGCCAGAGATGGTCGAGGTGGCAGAGATGCTAGTGGAAGAGATGCACTGGCAGCCCTCCAGAGACAGGTTGATGCGTTACCAGAGCAGTTGAGAAGAGGGTTAAACCTGAGGGAGGAAAGTGAGGATGAAGGAGAGGAAGAAGGTTTAGAGGTAGAAGAGGAAGAAGAAGTAATTGATCAAGACCAAATGCGGCTAATAAGGGCTATTTCAAAGATCGGGAAAAGACCCAGAGCAGAAGTCCCCAGTTATTCTGGAAGTCTGAACCGGAAGAGTTGATCGACTGGATCAACGAGCTAGAAGAATATTTTGAGTATGAGGAAATAGAGGACCCATATCGGGTTAAGTTTGTGAAAATGAAGCTAAAGGGCCATGCCAGTATTTGGTGGAAAGAGGTCCAATTGGAAAGAAATCAAAGAGGAAAATTCAAGATCACCAGATGGGATCCATGGTAGAGAAACTGAAGAAGCAGTTCATACCAGTGGACTACGAGTTAGATGTTGAAGAAATTGCAAGGGTTGAAGCAAGGAAGCAGATCTGTGAAAGAATATACTGAAGATTTTCACAAGATAATCATCAGAAAGGTCACACAGAGGCCAATAAGGAGAAGGTAGCCCGATATCTTAATGGGTTACGACCGAGCATTCAGGAGGAGTTAAGTCTAGTTAGAATGACCACCATTGAGGATGTGTATCAGTTTTCTTTGAAGGTGGAAGAGAAGCTAAACAAAAGATTTGATGGCAAGCAAAAAGGATGAGGAGGTCAAAGCGGAAGGGGAAATAGCAGACCTTCAGGAAGCCGAAATGATGATGAAAAGAAAAGTGAAGATGTGGGTACCAGCCGAAACCAAAGGAACGACAACTCCTACCACCCTCGTGACCAGAACAGTGGTGACCAAAGAGGTAGAGGACGAGGGAGATATGGACAAGGATCTGGAAGAGGTGGTTTTAGAGGAACATGTTTCCAGTGTGGTGAAGAAGGGAATCGAGCCTATGAATGTCCACAACATCAAGGAAGGGTAGACAAAAGGCTAGAAGGTCGTGGAAGGGTTGCGCATGCAGATGAGGAGGTCCAGTCTAAACATTCAGATGATGCTGAAAGGGGAGAAGCCCTAGTGATTAGGAGAGCCCTAGTGACTGAAGAAAAGGAACCAGAACAGAGGAAGAATCTGTTTTGCACAAGGTGCAAGTGTGAAGGAAAATGTTGTGATGTCATTATTGATAGTGAGAGCACTGATAATCTAGTGTCAGAGGAGATGGTCACAAAGTTGAAGCTAAAGAGGGAAAGACACCCGCACCCATATCGGATTGCCTAGTTGCAGAAAGACCATAAAGTTTTGGTCAATGAACAGTGCCTGGTAAAGTTCAAGATCGGAAGCTACCATGACGAGGTACTTTGTGATATCATCCCCATGGATGCATGTCACATGTTGTTGGGGAGGCTGTGGTAGTTTGATAGGCGAGCTATACATGATGGCCACGTGAACAATTATTCCTTGACAAAGGATGGGGTCCGTCACAAGTTGAAACCCCTAAAAGAGACTGAAGAGAAGGTATGCAGTAGTGCTAGAATTTGTTGTGTCGATGGAAGAAAATTTTTAGAAGGCATGAAGCATGAGTGTATGTTATGCATTGATTCCTAGAGTGAGTAATGAGGATAGTGAGAAGGTTCCTTTAAGAAGTTTCGATGTTGGATGAGTTTCTCGTGGATATCATTTCGATAATGTACCGAGGGTTTATCATCACTAATAAGGAAGATCACCATCAAATTGACTCGATTCCCTCGGAGCCGCTTTGCCAAATAAAGCGCCCTCATGTAATGACCCAGCAGAAATGAGCTGAAATCGCACAAGTTCAAGAGTTGTTGAGAAAGGGTTTGATACGAGAGTTGAGTCCATGTGCAAGACTGTGAGTACTAGCACCAAAGAAGGGATGGGGAGTGAGGATGTGTATAGATTCCCGAGCCATAAAACAAAATAACAATCAAGTACGTGATTTCCCCGCCATGATGGATGACCGATGGATCAAGCTTGAGGGAGTCAAGACTACAAAGATTGATCTAAAGAGTGGATATCACCAGATCTGGACTCGAGAGGGAGATGAATGGAAGACTACTTTCAAGACCAAAGAGGGCCTGTATGAGTGGTTAGTCATGCCTTTTGGGCTAACCAATGCACCGAGCACATTCATGCGGCTCATGAACGAGGTACTAAAAGAATTTGTGGGAAGTTTTGTTATTGTGTATTTAGATGATATTTTGATTTTCAGTAAGACGTTGGATGAGCATCTGATGCATATTCTGAGAGCCTTTGAGAAGTTAAGAGAAGAGAAATTGTTGATTAATCTGAAGAAGTGCAGTTTTGTGAAGAGGGAGTTAGTGTACTTGGGGTTTGTTGTCTCAGCCGAAGGTCTCAAGATGGACCCAGAGAAGGTGAAGGCTATTATGGAATGGCCTACCCCAAGAATTGCTAATGAGGTTAGATCTTTCCATGGTTTGGCCAGTTTTTATAGAAATTTCATTGGAAACTTTAGTAGTATTTGTGTACCCCTGACTGAAACAATGAGAGGGGAAAGAAAAGAGTTCAAGTGGAGCACTAGAGCAGCAAATATTTTTGAACTGTTGAAGCAGAAGGTGACAGAGCAACCTGTTCTAGCTCTCCCAGATCTCAACAAGGTGTTTCAGGTGGATTGTGATGCTAGTGGTTGTTCCATTGGAGCAGTGTTGAGCCAAGAAGGTGCTTTTCCATTTCCTATTTCAAGAAAAGTTAAATCGATGCCAAGAGAAAGTATTTTGTATATAATCAAAAAATTTATGCAATAGTTCAAGCATTAAAGAAATGGAGACATTATTTTTTTTGAAGTAATTTGTTCTATATACTGATCATCAGGCCTTGCATTACCTAAATAGTCAGGGAAAATTAAATCAGAGGCATATGAAATGGGTAGAGTTTTGCGTAGTTATAACTTTGTTTTGAAACATAGGAGTGGGAAGTCAAATAGGGTTGTAGATGCCTTAAGTAGGAGGCATACATGGATGAAAAAGATGCAGATTGAAGTGGTTGGGTTCAATGAACTCAAGACATTGTATGCAGAAGATCCAGATTTTGCAGAAGCTTGGAAAGCATGCAAGGAACCTGTTACAGTGGACAGGACAAGGTGGCTGGATTTCATAATCCAGGATGGCATGTTATTTAAGGGAAGTCAATTGTGTATCCCAAGGAGTTCCATGAGGGAGAACATGATAAAGGAGAAGCATAGTGGGAGGAATGATTGTGACATTTTGGTCGATAAGACCATTGCCATTATCGCTGAGCATTATTATTGGCCTCGGGCTTGTCAGCCAGATGTGAAGAAGTTTGTACAAAGTTGTAGGGTATGTCAGATGGCTAAAGGAGTGAGCCGTATCATGCTTGTATCAAATTCCCACTGCACTGCAGAGGCCATGGAGGATAAATATGGACTTTGTTCTTGGTTTACCAAGGACGCAAAGAGGGAATGATTCAGTATTTGTGGTAGTTGACAAGTTTTCAAAGATGGCACATTTCATCCCATGTCAAAAGACCCATGATGCAGTCCACATTGCTAACTTGTTCTTCAAAGAGGTGGTGAGGCTACATGGTCTCCGCCAAAGAGTATTGTTTTGTGATTGTGACACCAAATTTGTGGGGTACTTTTTGAGGACCTTGTGGAAGAAGCTGAAGAGAGAGTTGAAGTTCAGTTCTGCACACCATCCACAAACAGATGGGTAGAGAGAGGTTGTTAACAAGATTTTTGGTAACCTACTGAGATTTTTGGTAGGAGATAAACCCAAGGGATGGGACTTGATCTTACCCCGGGCATAATTATCTTACAACAATTTTGTCAACAAAAGCACTGGTAGATCACCATTCCAGATTGTGTATGGAGGTAGCCCCAGAATAGCTCCATAATTGAGGAAGATGGACCAAGAGAATAAAATAAGGCCGGGTTTAAGATTTCACAGGAACACATCAAGGATATACATGGGAAGGTAAGAGAACATATTAACAAGATGAATATGCAGTATAAGGCTAAGGCAGATCAAAAGAGGAGGTATAAGGAGTTTTAGATCGGTGATGAAGTGATGGTCCACTTGAGGAAAGAAAGGTTTCCAGTGGGAACATATAACAAATTGAAAATGAAGAAGTTCGGTCCTTGTAAAATTTTGAAGAGGCATGATTCATGGAATGCATATGAGGTAGAGTTGCCAGATGGATTCAACATTCTGTTCAACATTTTAGATTTGACAGAGTATCATGAAGGTGGCTAGAGGAAGTACCAATGAGGGAACAAGGATCACACCTACTCTTTAGAAAAGGAGGAGATTGAGGAAATCTTGGATAGTCATGTGGGAAGGAGTACCGTAAATAAAGATGAAGAATATCCGTGAAAATGGAGAGAAGGCCCGGAAGATTCATCCTAGCTATCTACATGAGGTTGACCAGCTTGGTTTTCCTCAACCAACTGGTGATGTGACTGTCACTTCACCACTGTATCCGGCGGTGAGCATCCAAGCAGTGTAAGGGCACTTGCATCACCCAAAAAATAGTTAAATTCCTTCAAGTTTCTAGATTTTTAGGATGTTTTACATTTTTGATACCCTTTTCGTCATAATGAAATTCCCAATTTATGGTTTTTATTTCTGATTTCGGGTGGAGTTATTGTATTTGAGTTTCCCATTTGCACCTAAAACCTTCGAGTGGGATTTGAGGCACTTAGAGCTTCGGATCAGCCCCAAACTTGCTAAAATTGGCGAGGGATTTCTGCTTGACTTTGAGACCTTTCCAACGGTTCAAACAGTTCGCGATCGGAGTCCTGGATCAAAAGTTATGGCCCCGCGAATTTGGCACACTTTCTAGAAGTTACCATTGCAAATGCTCTTTTGAAATTTGAACTTCATGTTGTAATTTTCGACGCCAAACCGCCTAAACTCAATTTGAATGTTGTTTTGGCTCCAAACTAATGAGGAGCTCTATTTATGGGCGGGTTTTCTAATTTTTGGGCAACTTTTTGGGGACAAACTCGCATGTTGCGAAAGGGTTATTCTGTAGCTTTCTGTAGCTTGCATGTGTTGTAGAACTTGGGGGTTTGAGATCCTCTGCATGTAAGAAGCTCCATTCTATGAATACTAAAATTATTCTCTTGTTTGTGGGTTATTTTTTGTGTCTCGGGTTGCACCCTCATCATTTTTTTGAAATTTACAATTTTTTTTGAGGGAGCATAGGTCTATCCCATCTTCACCAAGGCATATTCTAAGCTAAATTTTCTTGATTATTTTTTTATACAATATTTAGATGATTTCATATTGTATCAAAGAAGGGAAAAATGTCATAGGCCAACGAATGCTATTTTCCACATTAATTCTTCTTTCCTATACAATTGAATAAATTTAATTATTTGATTATTGTCTAAAGTCATATTCTTCTATTAATTAAATAATTTTCTTTTCTTTATTCTTACTTATATTAATTAAATAAATTATATTTGTTTAACTATGTCACTAAATAATCCTTTTTCCCCTATAATTAAATAAATTCATATTTAACTAATTATTCATGTTCCTATTTTATGTCTATAATTAAATAATAATTATTAATTGTTTAATTATTCATTAACCTTTTCTTCCATAATTAAATAAATTCTATTTATTTAATTATTTCCCCTTTTCCCTTTACATTAAATCATTATTTTAATTATTTAGTAACTTGTCTTTTCCTCCACTTTTTAATGAGATAATTGTTTCCAATTATTTTATTTAAAAGTCATCTTTTTCCTCCACTATTAATAATTATTTTAATTATTTAGTAACTTATCTTTTTTCTCCACTTTTTAATGAGATAATTATTTCCAATTATTATAAAAAATCATCTTTTCACCTCTTCTTCTATAATTAAATAATTTCTTATATTATTTAATCATTCACTTTCCCTCTTAAATTAAATAGTTTTATAATTATTTGATTTACTCTTATTCCATACCAATCTTCTTTTTATCTCAATTAACCTCCACCCTTAATAAGGTTTTATTTCCTTTTAATCTCTATTCTCCATCCTTAACTAAACCCTATTTTTTCCCTAACCCTATTTCCTTGCTTCTCAAAAGCGATCTTATCCATTGATCTTCGTCATTCAATCTTGGCCCTTCGTTCAAATTTGATTTTCCATAAAAGAGACCTATCCTTGTCATTTCAAGGCTAACTACAACCAAAATTTCTCTAAAATTCTTGCTATCAATCATTTTCATTTGCAAGTACTTGGACACACCAAATCTCAGGGAAAGCTTGTAACTTGAGAAAAAAGGAGGAGAAGCAAGGAAGATAATCAAGTTCAACATGGGTAGTTTAGATTAGTTTCCTATTTCATTTTCTTTTCATGTTGATTGTGCTTTCTGATTTTGGATTTGGGTGTTCTTGGCTTAGATTTTAGGAAGAGTGGTTGCTAGCATTGGTCTCTGCCTCTATTTATGAATTTTAACCCTTCCTACACTAACAGTGAGAGGATAAGGACTTGAGGAGAGGCTTTTGTGGTCAACATTGTACATAGTAGTCGCTAGGATACAATTAGAATGATTCATTGAAAGCAAAAATTGTGTTGGTTGTATGGAAGATTGTACACATGTAGAGAGAGGTAAAGATAAACTAGTTATTTGTCATCATTTTTGTTTGCAATGGGGGCATGAGGAAGTCAAATAGAAAAAAATTGTAAGGGTGCAGGAGGAAAGTTTTTTTGTTTACAAAATTTGATTTTGCTAGAATAATCTACTATAATCATAGAAATTGATTGTTGGCTTCATATGAATTGTGTTTTCTGAATGGTTTATTGGAAAAGTTTCATTTTTTTTAGACAAAAACATGTATATGTACAATTTTTTTTTTCCAAAAGGATATATGCAAGGGAAAGTGTGTTGAGAAGAATTTTTCTAAGATCTTGTTGGAATTTGTAAGAGGGAGATTTTATTATTTACTTCAAAAGTATTGGAAATGTTGGTATATGGAGCTTTTCTTTTATTTGCATTTTTTTTGTATTATTAAAGAGAAATAATGTGCTTAGTCTGATTGGTTGATTGGTAATTAGAATTTGCATCTATAATTGATTTTACAAGAGAAAGTGTGGAAATTTGTAAGGATTTGTAGGATGAGAGCTTTGATTTATAATTTGCATCAAATTATTCGTACACAGGTATAACAAAATAAGAAAGGTTAGAGTAATTTTCTGAGTAATATGATGTATTATATTGTTAAATGGAGTAATAAAGTGTTGCATTTGAAAGGTATGCAATTTGTGAAGAGAAATAAGTGTGGTCAAAGAGGGGGTAATTATTTTTCATTAGGTAATCAAGGTTTTGAAAGGGCCCTAAACCTTGTACATAGAAAAGGATAGAGCTTGAAGCACAACCAAATAGTGATGAACAACTAAAAAGGACAACAAAAGGAAAAACAAAACTAAAATACCAACCAACCCACCCAAAGTTAGGGTGGTTTAAAAAAATATTCCAATAAAATTTGTTTTATCTCAAAATGAGGATCTTTCTTCCCAAATATTTTTTTGGAACAAAGAGGAGCCATACAATCACTAGAAAAACCTTCACCCATTCCCAGGGCATTAAAAAAGGAGTCCATCAACAAACAATCGATAGGGTAATTCCATTTAAAATATTCTTTTTGAACTTCCTAAATAATAGGAGTAATGGAATCCTCCTTATAAGGTGACACATGATCCGTCTTCCAAAAAAAGTGTTCTTTTTTATTCTTTAAACAAGTAGTGGATACATAACCCACTTTATGACAAGAATGCTAGATAATTGGAGTCTTCATAGTCAACCTGTTGCACCCAAGCTCCAAATTTTGAAGACAAGGTAATCTAAGTGAGAACCTTTTAGTTTTTCTCCATAAACACACAAGATCTAGCAAATAACTAATGCTTTGTAAATTTAGTGATTTTATCTATAGTACAATATTTCCCAAAAGTATTGGTATTAGACTTGCATTTTTTATTCCAATGCTCCAAGGGTAGCCCAAGAAGATGGATCCAAATAGGAAACTTGGATATTTCTAACCAAGCAACAAATTTTGAAGACTTGGGCCATTTAAGCCAAGAAGGACCTTATATCTATCCTCCTAACAAGAAAAGGAAAAAATTAAAAAACCATTCAACATTGTAGATACCTCAACTTTGCCACAAAGTTTCCAAACTTGAAGGGTCCATTTTCTAAAAATATCAATATTGGGGGGATTACCATAAAATCTCCCAAAAAGTGAGCTCTTAAGCCAAGTAGACATCTTAGAAAGTAGAGAATCAAGAACATCAAGAATGATATATTCATCCTCCTTATCCTCAAGAGGGATGCCAAAATCAAAACTCCCAATAGAACAACCTTCCTCCACACCCCTAAGGCTAAGACCAAGAACAACCAAAAGGGAAGAGACAACCTTAAGAATTCCATTAGGAGATGAAAAAACTTCAACAACCTTTGATCAAAACCCCTTCTCTTCTAGAGAAAAAGATATGGGCTTTGACAGAATCATATCCTTGTGTTTCATCATGGCCAAAAACTTATCACCATCAATGGCCTCAACCATAGGCACCTCAACAAACTTATTCACCTTTAAATGGGCTTCCAAGAGGATATTCATGAGAAACTCATCCACTTCTCTTGGAAAATCCCCATCACAAGGCAAGAAGTCAAAGGTAGACAAGGAAGAAGGAAAACATTCTTCCTCCCACCACCAAACATCTACCTCCTCACCAACCATTTCATCAGCAATAACATCTAAGGCTCCCTCATCCTCAAAAGGATCCATTCCATCAATAACAATAGGAATGCCACCAACAACACTGATGTGAGCAAAACAAGAGGTCACCACCTCCACCATAGGGGAGAAGGGACCATCTCCAACTTAGCACCAACTCTATCACTATCATTTGAGTTTCCCTTGCCATTTCCATCATCTGTAGAAGAACCAAACCCATCGCCTCCATTTCTTAGCATTTTCTTTACTCCTTTCTTCACTCCTTCCATCACTCCAACTTTTTTAGCAAAAAAGTATGTTAAAGTTATAACCCAAAATGATAATTAACAAGTGTATACTTAATATGGACAAGTAGGTTGCAAGTCTTCATCCATGGTTTCTAAGCTCATATTCATTGCTTGATTTTATAAGGTGTTGTTAAGGGGGTAGTTGTTGTTATAAGGTGTTCTTTGTGTGATAAGAAGAAATGTCTCTAAGGTTTTTTTTTTAATGATTTATTGTGCCTACATCATGTAATCTACTTTGTATGAAGATGGTATTTGATTTCTATGCATTAAAATTGACAACTTGAAAGAAGCTTATCAAATAGAAGAATGTTGGAGTTTATTTCATCCTACTTTTATGCAATTTTATGTTTATTATATTTTTCTACAACATGAGATAGATAGGTTGCAAGATTAGACACCCAATGCCTTAGTACACACAATTTTTTTTAACACAATGCTCCTTCCTCTAACATTTCCACACAAGTGAAAAACCTATAATGAGAGTTTAGAAGTCTTAGAAAATAAATAAAGGAAAGCATAGTCTTGGTTATAAGGGTATTTTTTGTTGGGTCCTACATTCCAAAGTATTAGAAACCCATCAAATCTATATTTGGAGGACTTATGAATGCATTCCAAGTTGAATCTTCATCTTCCAATGTCAAATGGTTTGACCAAAAGTGCATTCCTATTTTGATAGTCATGAACATACATCAACATCCTATTTTGATTCACACCCTTATTCTTTATGTGGTCAACATACTCATGATTCTTATTGTTTCTGAAGAAAGTACACAAACCTATGTTATGTGTCAATGTTTTATTTGAACCAATCCTAGAGGAGACATAAAATTCTTGTTTAGATACTACAATTATGATATCTTAGATAGATATTGACTCAAATGCTCCAAATAGGCTATATTGAGTGATGTTGAAGCTCATTTTGACAATGGTAATAATATTGGTAATGTTGTTGGTGATGACAAGACCAATTATAATTGTCTCCAAAGTGTTGTGAATTCCCTTTATTTTTAAGATTCTTTTGATTTGAATATTTATGATTTGTTTTGATGATGTTTATGTCACAAGTATGAAGGTGTTTTTCATTGATGTCAACAAGCATGTGTTGCCATTGATAATAGTTGTACAATTGTTGAGAAGAAATTGTTGCTTTGATTAGTTGAATTATGTTTTCATCAATTAAGTTGCTGACATTAACCTCTGGTGTTGCTTTGATAAGATTATATTTATGATTCAGATGCTGAGGATACTAATAAAATTGATAAAATAAGGAAATAGTGTGTTACAAAGATGTTTTGAATTGTAGAGGTGTTCTATTTTTTGCTTCACATTTCTTCTAGGTTGAAGATCTATTTGTGTGGTTTGGATATGTTGGATAGAAGTGTTCAAAGTTTCTATATCTAGAATTGTGGATTCTAAATTGATGGTCAAAGGAAGTTATATTCACCATGTTGGATCTGTTAAATACCAGCCAGATCTTCAAGGAAGCCTATGGTTTTCCAATTCCAATAGTCAACAACCTCAAAGATGGTGGACCAACGAATGAAAGAAAGCAATTAAATAACCCATCAAAAGTTATCCTAGAGGAATGAGATTGAACAAGCTTGTAGACCCAAGAATGGATTTCAAAAGATGGTTTAGAAAAATATATGCCAAGGTGAAAGATATTAATCAATAAAGTTTCCCACTCATGTATTTTCTATAATTGCACTTGTTTAGAACCAATCAGTGCTCTCAAAGTCACCACTTTGAAAAATATCAAATCAACTTCTAAGAGGTTTCCACTAGAAAAATAAGCTCATTTAGGTACCCAGAGTATGTGCACAATAGGGATTTCCTTCAATCATCAATCTTCATGAGATATTAGGGGTCAAAGTTGACCTCTTTAAAACATTGTCAAAAATGCAAGTGTGAAATTAAAAAAATTGTGTTTTCTTTTGGCCTGGTAAAAATAGAAAATCTGATTAAAAGGATTTGGAATATGATAGGGGAGTACATGAATGTATGGAGAATGAAGAACAACACTCCTTTTGTCTTGAAAATCAACAGGCTTTGAATTATGACCCTCCAAAGTCAGTCACTTAAGTAGATTCACTATTGAATTTGACTCCATTTTTTCACGAACGTTCATCAGTCGTTCAACAAACATTTGTCAAAAATTTGATGAATTGATGAAAAAAATTTCATCGCTACTTTTTCATCAAAATTATGATGACAAATTAAACATTGAAATAACAACGTAGATTCATCAGTCGTCGACATCATAAAATGACTCATATGTTCATCGAAATATCGATGAAAATTGTGTATCCACTGACGAATTACAACCAAAATACAATTGCAATGGCTCTTGTAAAGCATTGAAACAAAACCAGAAGTTTTTTTCCATTTTGATGAAATGGGAAAGGAGTTATGATGAAGCCTTCTTCGCAGCTATAACAACTTCGTCATACCTTTTTAGTGATTTGTCAGTGGCCTTCGTCAAAATTGCGACGAAACAATGCAATTTTTTTTATAAAAAAATCATTGAAATGTACCATCGCAGAGACCCTTGGTGATGACCACCAAAGCCAACCCATCGGTGAGAGATCAATCATTGGTACAAGATAGAAAACTCACTCTGATAGTCCATGTCTTGCTAATGACTTCCTTCGACAAGACAGATCCAATGCCACACCGATCTAACCTCTTCAAGAGTTTTGAACACTGTTGGTTATCAGCAAGACATTCTGAGGGTCTCGCTGATTAAACAATTGTCTAAGAGCAAGTAAACAAATGGAATCTATTAATTTTCTTATTTTGGGGTTCTTTAAATCATAAAATGGATACCATCTTCTTGTGTATAATGTACTTATATTTAGATTTGAATTCGAGACCAATTGTCATTGCACATTCCATTTTACTTGCACAGAGTATTCTATAAGCAATAGATTGATAATGCCAAATGATTTATGGTGTTGTAAAAATCTACCTATCATCACAGTTCTATTGTTCCCCCCTAGAGAATCCTGCAAAGACAAGTTTACAATACCAATTCAAATAATATGAAAAATACTTACTTCCATAAAAATTAAATGATTATTCTCACAATGGAAATTGTTTAATTACAACAACAATTCCATTAAAGGTTATCCATGCTTCATAGGAGATGACTGATCATACATACAAACTGCAAGATGCATAGAAAAAACATTACACTTGAGAATAACCAAGGGCTAACAAGGGAAGGAGTTAAGAAACATTTGGATTGAAGAGAAAATGTGTAGGGAAAATGTTGAGCAGTGTCAAGAGAACAGAGTTTGTAGAAAATATTCTTGACCTAATCAATCTCTTGAACAACTTAAATAAATAAAAATACTAACACATACATGAGACATGTGATGAACTTCTAATATCTGCTATCTTTTTCATTAATGCAGAGGTAGGTAAAGGAGAAATAATTATAATTGTAACACTATTTATAGTCTAGTAAATTATGTTCATAGTTTATGTTCAATGGACATTAGTTTTATTAGTATACTGCCTATCTAATACCATATTTTAATCCAGGGTTCAACTATCTCAGATCTAAAGAAGCATCTTCAATTAACCATTTAAAGTACTATAAAATAAGGTAAGAATTTTACTTGAGAAAGATTGGGTACACTTGTAGGATTAAATTTCTCGCAATCATTAAGATTTATTGGCACATAGACACAACCTGCAACATATGAAGTAATGGATGACTAAAAGTTAGTGAAATGGTCCTTAATATGTGACTGGTTTGCAAATTGATTGGTAGAAAATAAGGTTACAAATAGATCTACATGAAAAATTATGAGGACAATCTACTGTGGTTATCAAAATAGATGAAAAGTGCAACGGAAAGAGTCGAGCTACATCTCTAGAGCCTAAAAAAAACACATGCAAGAAACATAAAATAAGAACAAACCAGTTTTTGGATGAATACAAAATGGTGCCTTCAGCAAGTGATTCATATGTTTTCACACTTGACATAGGACATTAAGAAGATTTTAGTCTTCCTCTGTGAAATTAACTACTTATAGAATAAACCCATAAACTAATATTATATACCTCCATGTCTAGCCGAGGGTAGGTATAAGAGAACAAAATTTCTTAAATGCAATGCCAAAAAATATCAATGTGTGTGTAGGTTTGTATTACTCAAAATATCATTTCACTGCCTAAGGAAAAATACCAAAGTGATGTTTTAAATTTTAATCTTCACATAGGCTCCCTTATTGCTACACATGTATATACAAGCATTATTTGAGCTCTAAACTATTTGAATATTAAGGATTTAATTAGCTATAAGATGGAAAGTTGTTGTCTAGACATAATCCATCATCTTTTACATATCTTTATTCACTCCTAGTGCTTTAGATAAATTTGTATAAATGAAAAAGAAATGTGAATCTTTTATGACAAAGAAAATTCTAAAAATGAGGGGGGAGGGAGAAAAGGGTAGGGTGCAAGAGAATGCTTGAATGTATAGCAAAGTATAATGTTTTGATCATTATAACAATGAAACGAATCTTAAGTTTG
>VDFB02276026.1:0-76640 GCA_007258455.2 Sequoia sempervirens | reverse complement strand
AGGCAAGTGGGAGAAGGGGAATAGTTCAAATGTGGCTTGATGTGACAAGTCAAATATCACATGGGGAAGAGAAAAAAGGAATTTAATATTCCTTGGAAGGATAAAAGGAATTAAAAATTCCTTGAGAGGTTGATTAGGCTAATTAATGAAGGATTAGAGAAGGGTTAGGTGGCTAAGAGAGATTAGAGGCCAACTTGCAAAAGTTAGAGGATGTGACACATCCTAATCAAGGATTAGGCATGTGCACATCTCTAATGATGGAGGATGCGAGTTATGAGGAATCAAATAAATGTCATATTTATTTAATTCATTTGATGAAAGTGGGAAGGTATTTAATTATTTAACTAGATACCTTAGAGATTAGAAGAGCTTTAGAGGTATTAATTAAATAATAGTGATATTACTTAATTAATGTGGATAAGGGAATGCTTAGACGAAAGGGGATAAATTTGGATAAATTAAGTGTCTGAATTTAGGTGTCTACAGTTATAAATTCTCAAAATATGTGTGAACTTGATTTCAACAAAATATTTCTTAAAATCATCCACCATGTTCTTATAAAGCATCAAATTTTCATCTTTGGTCTGATAATCATCATTGATTTGATTGATGATAAGTTGTAAATCACCATAAACTTGTAGCTCTGTGATCCTCCATTCCAATGCTATCCTCATTCTAGTAAGCAGTGCTTCATATTTGGCTATGTTATTGGTATAAGGAAACATTAACCGATATGATTTTGGAATAGTATGCCCTTGAGGTGTGACAAATAAAATCCCTACCCCCAAGCCATGTTGTGTATAAGATCCATCAAAATATAGTGTCCATGACTACTTTGTTGTTACTATGAAGACATCCTCATCAGCGAATTCAATGTTCATCGAATGATTTACTTGTAGGGGTGCTTCATCCAATTGATCTACTATGACCTATCCTTTGATTGCTTTTAGTTCTACATAGTGAATATAAAACTTACTCAAGATCATCACCCATTTTGCTAACCTACCTATTAAGGAAGCTTTACTCAAGAGGTATTTTAAAGGATCAATTTTGGCCACAAGTTCAACTGTGTGGGCTAACATGTAGTCCCAAAAATTTTGGGAAGAAAAAACTACTACTAAACAAGCCTTTTCAATAAAAGAGTAGTTGAGCTCATTACTTGTGAAGGTCCTAATAATATAGTATACAACTCTTTCTTTTCCTATTCTATCCTCTTGTGCCAATAATGCCCCCAAGGATACCTTTGTGGGTAAAATGTAAAGTATGAGTGGCTCCTATGGTATTGGTGGAACCAAGACTAGTGGGCTCATCAGATATTTTTTGATTTGATTGAATGTTACTTCACACTTTTCATCCCATTTGAAAGGAACATTCTTATGTAAGAGATGTGTAAAAGGAAAACTTTTTTCTGGTAGTTGTGCAATAAATCTTCTGATAGCTTTTACTTTTCCTTCCAATGATCAAAATTGACTAATATTTCTTGGAGGTGGCATCTCCATGATGGCTTGAACTTTTGTTGGATCTACCTCTATTCCCTTTTCTGAAACAATGCATCCTAACAACTTTCCTGATTTGACCCCAAAGACACACTTCTTTGGGTTGAGTCTAACCTTGAATTTCTCCATTGTGACAAAGATTTTAGATAAGATTTCTAGATGCCCCTCTCTTGTGTAAGATTTTTCTAGAAAATCATCAACATAATCTTCCATGAAAGTGTGCATCATATCATGAAAAATAGTGGTCATAGCTTGTTGATAGGTTGCACCTGCATTTTTTAGCCCAAATGGCATCACATTCCAACAATAGGCACCCCATGGACATGTGAAAGCAGTCTTGTCCTTGTCCTCAGGTGCGATATTGATCTAATTATATTCGGAGAATCCATCCATAAGTGAATACATGGTGTGTCTAGCTATCAGGTCCACTATTGTATCATGCTAGGTAGAGGAAAATCATCTTTCAGACATGCTTTATTTAAATCTCAAAAATGTGTACAAATTCTAATATTCTTATCGGCTTTGATACTAGCACAATGTTAGAGATCCATGTTGCATAGTCAATGGAATGAATGAACCCTACATCTAATAGCTTCTTCAATTCTTCTTTAACCAACAATTCCACATGTGGATGCATCTTTCTAAGTATTTACTTTACTAGTTTTTCCCCTGGAATTATAGACAGATGATGCATGATGAGATTAGGATCCAGCCCAAGCATATCCACATATGACCAAGCAAAGTTGATTTGGTTGGTTTTCAAGAATTTTGTGAACATTGGTATCTCTTATTTTGTTAATGAGGTAGCTAGTTGTAGGATCTTTGGTTGTTCTGTAGTTGCTATGTTGATTTCTTCTATTGGCTCGATTAGAATAGAGGATCTCTCTTGGAAGTGTGTTGGGAGAGTGTCTTGTTTCTCATCCTTTGGTGCCTTTGAAAGTTTTTCACTGTCAGATACACTCTTTATTTTTCCTTTTTCATGATCTAACACTGCCGTTTTTTGGTTTTCACTGTTAGATCGATCTTTTAAATTATTAATTTTGCAGCTAAGAAACTTGGAACTTTCCCAATTAAAAAATTGAAGATGAGCTTCGCTAGTTGAACCTATTTTAGGATCTGAAGAGCAAAGGAAATTTATAATGGCCTCGTCATCTTGGAATATAGGGATATCAATATGGTCAGTTTGATCCCAATCAATAAGCTCAAAATGGATTAAAGGAAAAGGGTCATTTGGTTGATTGAGGTCAAGGACTGTTAAGGTCATGATATAAACATGATTAACATTCTCGTTATGGGGAAGGTCTATGATGGTATCCTCCTGTAGAATATCAATCTCATTTTGAAATGAATCATCCTCACTCAATTCATAGTCATATCATGGTTCAAATTCAAGTGGTTGAGTCCTTGAACTTTCTCCTTGTGTAAGTATAGGTGTGTATTTCTATATGACATCAACTCTTTTATCTCTCCAAAATTCATTATCATGAATTGTATCCCATTCATACTTATTTGAATTAGTGTTGGAGTTATCTTGCAAGCTAAGAATTGCTAAAACAATTTCTTCATGGGATTTCTTAGGATCCACCTCTTTTGTATTTTCTCTATACCGAAGTCTTGTTTTATCCTTTGGATGTGTTATTGTAGGCTGAATGGGCTCAACAATTCCTTCTTTTCTTTCACCTATGGGACCAGTTCCTTCATAGCCCATCCTTTGCATTATAGCTTAGCTTTTACCATATTGTTTTGTAGGAAATTTGATATGTAGAAAAAACTCATCTTCATCCTTATATAGCCATTTGAGAATTTCTCCATCCTTAGCTTCCTCTTCTTGAGTATTAGCTTTGATAATTCTTCCATTAAACTTTGTAATGGGTGCTTTTGATGTAGAGGCTCCAACAACTTGTTTTGATATTGTGGACTGGCCATATGATCTTGGAGAGATAGGTAAGTTAGAGAGACATAATGAATATTCTCCCATTCCTTCATCTTTCAACTACAATTTTTTGTCAAAGTTCTTTATCAATTCTTGTGATTGGTCATTATGATTTGAAGGGGACCCAACAAGATCCTCTCTATTATGTGGTACAAAAGTGTCCTGGGTTGCTCTAAGATTGGAACAAATTTGACTGTTGTTGTGATTTTCTAATATGGTTATCTCTTGTCCGTCATAGGTAAATTTGAGACATTCATGGTATGTTGATGGTCCTACCTACATCTCATGGATCCAAGGATGGCCCAAAAGAATGTTGTAAGAAAGGTCTTGATCCAAAACTTGATAGAAAGTATTTTTCTGAACAGGTCCCACTCTGATAGGTAACATGATAATACCCTTGGAAACTCTCTGCTCATCATCATTTTCTTTAATTGTTATCTTCCTTCTTGGATCAATACATTCATTAGAAAATCCTAAGGCATGGACCAACTTTAAAGTAAAAATATTCAAGTCAACTCCTCCAACTATTAAGACACACTTAATTCGAGTTTTATGGACCATGACTTCTAGATAAAGCGAAGAGTTGTGTGGCTGAGACATGGAGGCATCGTCTTTCTCAAAAAATGATAGGCAAGTGAGTGACGACAAGTGTCCCACCATGGTTTGAAACTTGTTAATATCCAAATCAATGGATGCAGTTGTGTCAATGAGAGCTTTCTCTAAAATGTCTTTATGTGTTGGGGATATCTTGAGAAGCTATAAGATAGATACTTGAGCTAATGTTTTCTATAATTTATTGACTAGATTATAGTGAATTGGAGGTGTAATGGTTGTTTTGGATGAATTACCCTTTAAGATCACTTTAGCTTGTCCCCTTGTTGTCACATTGACTTGTTGATATTCATGTTTTTCCTTGACTTTGATAACATTGATCTATTGGTCATCCATGTAAATGTGGTTGATTATGTTATCATAGACATGGTTTACACTTTTCCCCTTGTTGTTTGAAGATTTTCCCTTCTGATAGTTTGGAAGAGGGTCCTTAAATGCTTGATGATCTTTATTGGCATGATGTCCCTCAATCACTGTTGTACCATTTTCTATCAAATCTTGGACTAAATTTTTCAATCCTTGACAATTATTTCTTCTATGTCCCCTGCATCTATGGTAGTCACAATAATATGAATCATTCCATGATGGTGGTTTGACTCATGGCTAATAATATCTTTGAGGTGATAAAGTGATGGCATTTTTATCCATAAGCTCTTTGAAAGCTGACTCAAGAGATTGGCCCAAAGGAGTAAAAATCCGTCGATTTGAAAAGAATTGTGATTTGACCAGATTTTCACTTTGAGTGTTATTGAGATTATTGTTGTAGTTTCCATGATTATTGCTATTGCCTTGATTGGTCCAATTTATTTTATTGGTGTTGTTGTTTCCTTGATTGGTTGAATTTCCTTGATTTGTGTCATTGTGTGAGGTACCCGATAGATTGAAGATGGATGGTTTTGTTTTTACATTGTTTACATCTACTACACCATCATTGACAATATTTTTGTTTCTAGTCCAAAATCTTGATTTGTCATTGTTGTTGTTATAATTGGATGAACTTGGATTATTTTTGTCAAGTTTTATCACTCCTTTCTTGACTAAGGCTCCTTCAGTAGTGATTGCATTCTCAATCAACTTCTCAAAATGTGGAGGGCAATGAAGGTTGAGCCTACAACTCATTGTTGGATCAAGAATTTTAATAAAGACACTCGTCTTTTCCTTTTCAGGCACTAGATGAGGATATTGTAAGAATAACCTTCTCCATCTTTGTAGAAATATGATGAAGGGTTCTCCAGTCTTTTGCTTTAATTCACATAGATCAATCATAGTCATTTGATGTTGAATATTGTAGGAGTATTGGGATATAAATTTTATGATCAACTCCTCAAATATCCTGAGAGGTGGAGTGATTTTAGAAAGCTATTCCATGGATGTTCCACACCCAAACTTCATGGGAACAATCTCAACAAGTGTGTGTCTTCATATGCAAATTCAAGGCTCGTGTTTATAAATTTCCTCACATGGTCGATAGGATCCGTTTTCCCATTGTATCTATCAAATTTTGGAATTTCACATTGTTTTGGGAATGGGATCATGTTGAGATGTCTATCAAAAGGATATGGAAAAATATCCTCCAAAGCATACTTCTTAGTTGTACCCCCTTGTATTTCCTTTATTTTTCCTTGTAGTGCTTTTATTTGTTGAGTAAGAGGACTAAGATCACCTAAGGGATTTACAGTATTTTTAGGATCTTCTTTAATGTTCTTTGTATCATAGCCAGAGGGAATTTTGGCACCATGATTTTCCAATAAAAGAAAATATCTTTCTTTATTTTGTTCTAAGATCTTGTCTAAACCTAACTGAAACTGTGGATCTTGTTCAACTTATTTAAGCATTTCATCGGTTATTTTGTTATTTGAACCATTCCCATGTGTATGCATCCTACATAAAGGATTTTCTTCCTTATCACCCATGTTGCAAAGTGGGTTTTCTCTAAATCATCTTCTCTTTGTTTTTTGGATCTTGTGAAAACAGGCATATGCTTGTATCAAATTTTACTTAGATCACTAATGGGAGTACAATTTTTTGGATAATTGATACCTTAGACAGATAGGATGATCGAACCTATTGATATGCCTAAGGAATTTCTTATTTTCAAGTTCATTTCCTAAGATAAAGGATGATAAATCCTATTGTGGAAGTTGAACTGAGAATCAAAAATTGTATTGAAATTGATGCATTTTAAGATGTTTTTGATCTTAGTTTGAAAATGATAGTTTTGCAAAAATCCTAATGTTTTCAAGTTTTTCTCTATTGTAGTAGCTGATTTGGTTGGTCGGATTATTGTATTACTGGATGAGGAATGTAAGAATGACGAATGGGTTGACCACGATTATGACTTTGTGAAAGAGCTCTTTGTTGGTAATAAGCTTGTGAATATAAAGGCTCTAAAGAAAAATAATCAGTATATCCTCTATCAAATTCATGATATCTATGGATGAAAGTTCGATAATCAAGGACCTTCCTACTTTGGTACAAAAAGTGTCTTCTTTTCAAAATTTTCTTGTAGCTAAGTTGCTTCTTGGGTTTCCTGATTCTTTTAGCAAGGGACTTTTTGAAAAACATTGTTGATTTCCACTCTTTTATCATGACATTTCACAGTTTGATTTGTCAAATATTTACGTATTTTTTTTGGATGATCTTATTTGAATTAATGTCTTGAAAACACAACAAGCAATTGTAAAATAGTTGTTTTTAAGTCCTAGAATCTACAACATTGAGTGTATGTTCAAGGATCAACCATGATCATTTTTATTTCCACTAATATTATCACAATGAAGACACTTCAAGCAGACTCACTCTTAAGGTCAAAAGGTCATCGTTAACACCAAAGCCCACATCTTAGAACTACGTCAACTCACATAGCCCTGTCACCCCCTAGAAGGTTCTTGTGTTTTTTCCTTTTCCAAGTCTTAACCAAAGCTAATGTAATGGCCAGGGTTCCTTGGTAGTTATATGGTGAGTGTCTTGGGGGAAGATTCTTCCCTCCCCTTCCACCGTGAGTGTTAGGATGTTCAAAAACTAACAAGCTTGACCTCTATTTCCTAAGGTGTTTAATTTCCGTTCGGAGCAGCAAATAAATAAAATCCCTTAAGAGACCACCTAATCTTTAGAACAAAGATTTTGGGGATGGTTATCTTGCACACTTTCGTTGAATTCAAACTTTACCCAAATCCACTTTTGATTATAGTGGGTTGGAAAACCTCGCTTTGGTTGTTCCCACTTGAGTCGTTCCCGTAGGGTGAGTGATTTTTCCCACTATAGCAAGCCCTCTAAAAGGATTTAATAAAGCAAGACATTGCATGAAATTAAAAGATGAGTCTGGCATTTTGATCAGCCAGTAAAGGGGAGAGCATATTCCTATCACCACACAATCACAACAAACAATGTTCAATTTTAAAGCCCAATTGACAATTATTTATTCTAAGTGAAGATATTGCTTTACAAAAGACATCATCTTCATTTTAACTAAGACAACAATATGTGATGACTACCCTAGGATTGGTAAATTTTAATCCAAATGGCTACCCTAGGATTGGTTCATTTTAATTCAAATGGCTATCCTAGGATTGGTTCATTTTACCTAATTGCAGAAAACATTATCATTGGTCGTGGTCACGTTAGATCCAGATCCAAATTTTTTATGACTTAATCAAAAGCGCTAGAATATTGATCAAAAGCCTTATAATATTTGTCAAAAGCGCTATAATTTTTATCAAAAGAGGTAAAAAAATTGTCAAAAGCGCTATAATATCAATTACATATGCCAAAAAGTCAATCAAAAGTGCTAGAATGTTGATCAGAAGTGCTAGAATATTCATCAAGAGTGCTAGAATGTTGGTCAAAAGCGCTACAATGTTGATCAATAGTGCTAGAATTTTCATCAAAAGCACTAGAATCTCAATCCAAAGCACTAAAAAAGTTGTCAAAAGCACTAGAATATTGATCAAAAGCACTACTATGTGTCTACAGCCGTGACTTTCTAAAAAACCTACAAAAAGGACAAAAATAGGGCAAGATCCCACTGCGGGTTCCAAAAATGTGTTGTAGGAATAGTGTCAATGTATTAAACTAAAATACCACCTTAATGAAACATTTTATCAAAGAATCTAAGAGAATAAAGCAAATATAAAGCAAATAGATTTTTCAAAGTTGTCTCATCGTCCTCTATCTCCAAGAATTTGTTGTAAGCTTCTTGCTCTCAGATTGTGTAAGCAAAATTTGTGCAGAATGACAACCTAGAGAATGAGTGAATATGCAAGATGCAAGAAACCATGTTCCTATGCTAAATGATGATGGAATGACATATTAGATATGTAACTAATGGATATGAAAATTCTTGAGATAATGAAACTATGATGCTATGATATGATGCTTGATCGTTGGAAGACTATAATTCTCTTGCTATGCAAATAATCCTCTCTTTTCAAAGAGCTGGAAAGGGTCTTATTTATATATTTTTGGAGGCAAAAGATCAACGGTTGAGATTCAGTCTACATAAATCGACGGTGAGAGATGAAAAAATTAGAGAAGATAATGGAGAAGGGATAGAGAATTCTTCCAAAAGACTAGGAAGAAGAATAGGAAGAAAGTTCCAATTTAGTTGAAAGGATAAAAGCACATTCAAATCTAATTTGAATTTTTCAATTTTGGTTGCAAAATAGTTGTAGACATGTGGTCAATTGCTTTTTTCAATTTTGGAAATAATTAGAATATTTCAATTTTAGAGTTGGAGGAAAATGAAATATTAAATAAAAAAAATATTTGAAACTTTGTTTATTCAATAAAAGAGGAAAATGACAAATTAAATAAAATTTGATTTAATTTATTTAATTAATAAGAATATGCTAATTAAATAAACTTTTGTTATTTATTTAATTAAGAGAGGGAAGCATAATTAAATAATTTTTTGTTATTTATATAATTAAGAAGAAGATGTTCAATAATTAAATAATAAAAATTATTGTAATAGATTATTTAATTAAAGTGGAAGATTAAATAATTAAATAAAACAATTATATGAAATTGTATATTTAATTAAAATGATGGAATTAGAAGAATGTGATGAAAATGAAATAATTAGAATAACGAACTAAATAAATAAATATTTCTATTTATTTAATAGTAGTTGAAAAGAGTTAATTAATCAAATAAAATTATTTAATTAATCATATTTATCTAGACCATTTTTAGGTGTATACATGAACAAACATCAATCCCCAAAGTTCTTATAACATGAAGAAGAAAACATGAAGACAAAGTGAAAATAAAATTGGTTCAACTCAGAAGAATGCCTATATGCCCCCAACGCTTTGCATCGTCCCCAATATCAAAAACAAATATTACGACACATAGAATAATGATGATACAAATAGAAGAAGTTCATGACAAATTTTTGTTCCTGTATCTAAGTACCTATAAGGGTAGTAAGGGTCCTCTAGACAGGATCACAAACATAAAAAGACAAGCATGGGGGAACACAAACACACAAACAAATATAATATATAGATAAAATAAGAGGCACCACCCTAGTCCTCATCGACCAGTAGGTCATCCTACTCCCAATCTAGATCATTATAACAGGAGAGATGAAAAACCTACAAGGGAGAGATGGCAAGGGAATTTCCCTCTAACTCACCTACAACTAGGGCCAAGGAAGAAGGCCCCTCAAGGTATTCTTCATTGATCTCTTGTGAAGAAAAGGTCATCAATTTCACAAAAACTGAGGATAAAGTTGGGATATCATTCATTGAATTGAACATGCACTTTCTAGGAGTGCCTTGTTGCAATTGTGTAGGAGAAGGATGAGGTACCTGAGATTCATTTCCAACCTCAACAAAAGGGAAAATGAAAAAATATAAGGATGTGAGGGCTGCCTTTATCACAAGGACACCACAAGAAAAGACAAAAATAGCTTTCGAAGAAGGAAAACCCTTCTTCCAACCTCCACCCATGGTGAGGTCATCCTCTAACTTGTGCTTTAATGGAGGATGTTGAATCCCTACAAAAGAAGCAAAAGTGGAGAAGGAAGAAGACAAAGTTGTAGTAGACACGACCGTCGTATTCGATATATTGATAGGCTACAAAAAAGGAGGGATGTTTGAGAGGGACATTATAAGAGGAGGCTCCATAGAGGGAGCAATTAAGACATGCATCCTTTTGGCATTAGAATCATCAGACCTAGTAGAGGAGCTAGAAGAAAGATAGAGGCAATGGGAACTAAAGCAAGAACAATAGAAGAAAGCGTAGCAACAAACGATGTAGAAATATCTGCAACTAGCTCCTCCTCCATCTTCTATGAGGTGGCATGCTTTATAGCTAGAGCCTTTCACATGCACTTGCATTCACACACAAACTAGTTACGTTAGCTACAAGCACCGAAGGACGCAACCCGAGAAGAGGTCAGGGGCTACTACTCAACTATAAGAGCATCCTTCACAACCATTTTCAATTCAAGGGTGGTCTCTTGAGAAGGAGTAGGAGGAGGAAGCATATAAGAAGAAACAAAAATAGGAGGATAAATAGACACAAGAGTCTCACCAACGAGCCTCTTATCATTCTTTTCCTCAGGAACAAGTTGAAGAATAGTTATACGCCACGAAAGTTGAGACACAGGAACAACCCCATAGTAATGCTTCCCCTTGCCAAATAGTGGGTTAGCGAACTGTGGGTGGAACATGAAACTAAAAAGCTTAACCCATGATGTGGGTACCATCACATTCCCCATGCGAGGCATAGGAGCGAGAACCGAGGATGCCACCACAAGTTGGGAAGTAGAAGCACGTGGGGTAGAATATGCAAAAGGAGAAGGCTCTAGAGCATGAGAAAGCTTATACTTCCCTTTTGATGGGGTCAAAGAAATAGCTTGTTGTTGTGCTATCATAGAAGCTTTTATAGAAGAAACATAGGGAGAGACAAAATAACTAACCTTTGGTGTTGAGCCCCTAGTCCTATATTTAACATAAGCCTTATATAAAAAATCTCCCCTTGGAGGGAGAGGTTCGACCGAGGTGGGCCATAAGTGATCTAAAGAGAAGCCCCCATTTGACACTAGCACTTTATAGCTAGTGCCATGCACCATGTTCACAGTGCCTTTGTTGGAGAAATTTAAGCATTTATGAATTATAGAGGCAATATCATTCATAGAGGCTAGCAATGGGATGCATAGCCTGACTCTAAATAGGTCAAACTCTAGGATCACAACAAATGACACATCAACAGCCTTGGGTCCCACCAATATTGGTAAATAAATAGTGCTCATAGGGGTAATAGAGTCCATCATGGGTATAAATAGTGGTATGAAATTATTTTTATCTCTCCTTATGTAAATTTTTTATGAACAAAGTTTCCTTCATTATCACATTTACGAAACTCGTCGAATCAACCAAGATGCTAGTTACAACATTGTCATTAATCTAGGCAGGAATGTATAACGAGGAAGGCTCCTTACTTAGTGGCTCATCATGCAAGGTGAAAGTTATATTAGGTATTGTACTTGCATTCTCAATAGGAGGGATACAAGTGAATGAGACCATGTTCATGTACTCAGATGAAACTAGCTTTGAGGGTGTAGAAGATTGTATGACTAAAATTTTACAAAGTGAAGGGTATGGATCAAAATAAATTTATAACTCGCTGTTAGCCTTGGCTACAAATTTATTATAATTATGTTTCTTCCCATAGAGATAGATAGTCTTGTTATTGAAGCGGTCTTGAATCTCATGATGCAGGCACACACATCACTCGGTGTCATGTCTACGCACTTGATGGAATTGATAGAATTTTTGTTCATCGTACCACTCAAGATATGGCTCAAATAAATTTTGGGCTTCTGACAATGTCAAATTTTTGTCCTTTAACAACTTTTTTAGAACATCAATTTAAGATTTAGATAATCTTGTATTTAAATTTCTATCAAGCATCGTAGGCCTTTGTATTTAGATGTAGAGACCATGTTCACAATATCCTTATTCTTACTAGAAACTAACACTACTAACTGGTTATCAAGCTGGGAGTGTGAGGATGAACCCCTGAACTGAGAGATTGTCTGTTGATATTTGTGCAGTGCTACACATAGGTGTGCAAAGGAAGGATACCTCATCAAGTAAAACTTTTCTTGCCACTGTTTGTTTAAGTTCCTGATGAAGACCTTCTAAACATCAAATTCTAGTAAAGGAGAAGGGATTTGTGAAAACAATGCTTGATAGCAAGCGATGAAGTCAATTACCTTTTTGTGGTCCCCTTGCTTGTATCAGATGAGATTAGAGAAATCCATCATTTAATTCTTGTAGTTCTCCACACATCTTGATGGACAACAAAATATATATGCATATTCTTTGGAAATAATATACTGAGATAAGAGAATGGAATTTCAATTATGCTTTGTATTTCATCCTTGTAAAACAATCTCTTTTCCATCTATCATATTGCACATATTGGAACATGGAAGACTATTATATTAATTATTGATTCTATGATTATTAGAAACTTGGAAATTAGATAGATCATTGTTGTTGGGACGGTTGATAATGCATCTCACTTATACATATTTTCACATTTTATCTATATCATTTCTGTTGGGATGGTTGATCATGCAACTCACTTATACATTTTTTCATTTTTTATCCTTGTGATATTGTAAAAGATTTGAAAGAACCTCACACTCATCCATATAGTGTGAATTACATTTTTGAGAATTAGTTTAGTCAAAGGAATATGTCATGAGACTTATCTCATCTCTCTTCTTGGATTTGGAATTTTTTTGCATAAAACATTGTATTTTTCTTCACAAGGAGAGAAATGGTGTTGCCAATTTTGGACATTCTCTAGCATTAATCTTCATTCATTCACCATTGATATAGGAGCTACTTATTTTTTAGGAATATTTAGTTTCACTCTTTCTCTCTTATGGGGGGAATATTGATTATATATTTGTGATAGATTTAGTCTGTAGAAATTCATGTTGAGTCCTACTTTATCACTTGTACATGTGTCTTTCTTCATGTTTTCTCTCTTTTGGAGATGGATTTTTTTCCTATGATTTATTCTCCCTTACTTTGTTTGTAATAGATCTTTAGTACATGGATAGATAAAAAGGATTAATCTAAATATTTGATACTTTTTGTGAGACATCTTCTATATGAAAATTCCCTTACATTTAAATCTAAAACTTCAAATTTCAAGAAGCCCCTTTTGAAAACCCTCCCTTTTTAGGAAATTTCTCTATTTCTCTCTCCAAAAACTATAAGAATAACTTTATCTCCTTGGCCCTTTTGGCTAGAACTATTTTAAGGGAGTCCATTATTAAAGCTTCATGGGATTGTATATTTTTCTACTCTACCCCAATGCTTTTGGCTCCTTCTCTTGGTTGGTAATATTGTGAAACAAATTTTCTTTATTTTAATAAAATTGTAGCTCTTTATATTGTTCCATTTTATTTTATAATATTTATATATATTTCAATTCTTATTTTTTAAAATATGAAAACTAGGGTGGATATTCCCATAGACTAGGATTTTTTTGTTTATAAATTTAATTTTATTGTCATATTCTTAGTCCTAGACACACATAGGATAAGTGCACACACTATATTTTTCTATTTTCTATTTGAATTATCATGGAGGTTGAAAGACTAAAATAGGAGCTTGACCATTTTTGGAAAGCTCCCAAACAATCCAAACCTTTTTTTAGTTTATTTAGTTATAGACATTTGAGATATTTTAATCACATCATGTTTGAATCTCTTCATCTATTTTTTTTGTTATTTCATCCATTATAATTAGTTTATTTTTGTTTCTTTACTATCTAATTATTTCTCAATTTCTATCATTTTTCTCTTTGTTTCTTGTTGTACATGTGAGTTTAAAATATAGTAGGTGTTCCAAATTTTGTAATTTTTCTAGATCATAGCACAAGACCTAAACTACAATGCATGACATGGATGATAGTACACTATGTAGATCTCCAAACATCACATTAGTATCTTGGACAATAAGCTCCATTTCTTGTTCATGAATTGCTCTATTTCTTCTCTTTACACTTTTGAATCTAGTTTTTCAAATTTTCAATTTAGTTTCTTGTATTTGAGCATTTTTAGCATAGTTATATTTTAACTTGATAAAAGATATTATTTTGAAAGTTAAAATATATTAAGATAATTTTTATGTTATTTTATTCTTTCTTAATTTAGTAACAAAAACATTCCTTTCAAAAATAGTTTTATCCTACCATAAAGTTTAAAGCATTAACTTAGAAAAAACACCACATTTTTTGGTTAAATGTCCTTCATACACTACATTTTGGTGAACATGAATTCTACAATGTAATTCTACTTTTTATCACAAATCTAACAATGTTAAATTCATTTCTTTATTTCTTTAAATCTTTAATTCCTTTGATAAAATATTTTCTAAAGATGACATTGACATACTAGATTAGGTATTAGATGACTTTATCCATGTCCCTTCAAAATTTTCACCTAGTAAACCTAACTCTTCTATTTCTACATCATTAAATCCTACATATCCAAATGTGATTAATACTATAATAATTATGAGCTCTATAAGGGAGTTCAAAAAACAATCACATATTTTCTTATATTGAGGGAGAAATCCAATTCACTCCTTGAAAATCCTCTACATCATAATCTCTATTTGGGCTCATTCTTGTATAGATTGTAGGGGCCACATTAGTTTGAACAAGTCCTTAACAACCCTATACAACATGACACATTTTCATTTTTTAAGATTAAACATTATTTCATAGAAGCTAACACAATTACATTTATGACACTTCTTTCCAAAATTAGACTCTACACAATTTACCTTTTGTACTTGACTAAATTCATACTTAATAAATTGCAAATAATGATGATCATGATTTTGTACAATACTTAATATTTTTCTATAGGTACAATACCACTAATGATTTATCATTATATGCAATATTGAAGATGCAATGCTATTAAAATAATCATGAAACCAAAAAATAGCATCATACTACATATCATTATATATTCTTGCATATTTCAATTAATCTTCTTTTCTTCAACATGCATGATTTATATAGATCATGTACACATCGAAGTATGGGAAGATGTAGAGAATAAAAGTCTCTTGTTTTATACTCAATTTTTTATATATCATAAATTCATTTTCCTACTACTTAAGTTTACATGTTCTACTTGTAACATGACCATATCCCTACATTTACCACTCTTAATGCCAATATCCTAGTCATACAATTGGATTAGTTTAGTTTTTTAAGGATTTCCCCCTTTTGGATTAGACTACAAGGATAGTTTTGTCACCTAAACAAATTCACATGCCAAGTTTCATCTCACCTTTTCAAGTTTACTACTACTAAAGTGAAAAATTCCTAAATTTGATTGATGTGTGGCAAGAAAATACAAATTGAGCACCTAGGATCTTGTTTTTAAAGACCAGCCCTGGGATATTAGTGATAATGAATAATTTCATAGAAAAGACTCCCTTAAACATACTATCCTATAGATTCATTAAGCTTGAATTTGCATCAACAAATACTAACTCATCATAGGTGTTCTTTATCATTGTCTTGTATGTCTTTGATCTTTTACATATTGAAAAAATCTTACAATATCACAAAAGTTTCATAATTCAATCTGCTCACAACAAATCCCCACAAGGTGCTTTTAACACCCATTTATCTTAGATACAAGTACACCAAAATTAAATATAAGGGATCAACAATGATGGTATTTAAAACCACATACAAAAGATAGAACCTTACCAAATGGATTGGATTGGAAATATGATTCAATTCAAAACAACATAAATAATAGTATTAGATTATCTTATACACATCATTTCAATATCACATATAAACTTCTATTACATAATCACAACATATAAATCATTTTAAAAACAAAATCAACAAATTACAAAAGAATTCTTCAAATTTTTTCATTTTCATTTGAAATTAAATATTTCAATCTCAACTTTAATTAATTTAGAGTGATTATTATTGATTATTGATTACCTATATTTCAAAGTTATACTCGTAAATTAGTTAGGATGTTTTATTTCTTGAGTTTTGTTTTGTCCCCCTCTTCTTACATTCTAAAGGTAAATTTCATCAAAATTATGTCAAGTATTTGATTTAACGAATCATAAACTTGTAAAACTACTTGTTTGGAATAATCAAGCCATTATATATGATGGCATTGAGGGACTCGATCTTGTCAATTACATGATATTTAATACATTTGAATTACAACCATTCAGCAGTGTACAATTGTTGTCAGGAGACAAGTTGGGAAAGAAATAATGAGATCAGGATAAATCAAAGGATACCTAGCGATTACAGATTGTGAAGAAATATTGTGAGCAAGGAGGCCAAGACATTGTACCCACTCAATGGTATTCCCTGCCCCTTCAACAAAATTCAATTTCCTACTTTCTTCTGCTACATCTGCACCATACTTGTAGCGTGGCATTAACTCAAACCATCCTCTCTGTTGGATGCTGGAAATCCCACAAGAATTTTTTATCTACATTATCACACACCTCAAATAAAGCCCTTCTTTTTTCATCTACTTTTGCACACATTTTTACTACTTGACGTAGCATAGCATGGCAAGAATATATCCTTTTTATTCCGCTGTTTTTATCCCCTTTATTCCAACCGATGGTCTTTAAAAGCTTTGTATAATAGTTCGTAGAAAAAACAGGAAAAACCCTACTTTGTCCGTTACGTTGATATGGACAGATGTGTCTCTTACATGAGACATGACTCTTTGTCATTAAATATAGTTCATGTTTTCACAATAAAGAAATAAAAATTTATTAGTCTTCCAATAGATTGGACAAAGAGGAAGATTCAAAGTTAACCGTGACTGTGGAGAGTAAAGTCGAACCTTAGTGTATGCTCTCAGTTTGGAGAGTCATCTCTGCTAATAGCTTTAGAGCACAGCCCTAAACGCAATCAGTTTGGAGAGTCATCTCTGCTAATAGCTTTAGAGCACGGTCACGTGGAAGGGCTGACTCTCCAAACTGATTGAGCTCAGCGGCTGCGCCCTTGTTGTAACTGAGAAGAGTACTAATTATCTCATGATTTCCCCGCTTAGCAGCTTCGTGCAGCTGTGTATTGCGATCAGTATTGCGAGCTACAGGCATAGAAGAACCTTTCACATTGTCAAGAATCCATTGAAGGAGCTCCAAATGGCCTTCCCTCGCAGCGATGTACAAGGCAGTATTGCCTTCAAAGGTAGTGCCCCGCAGAAGTCGGCGGTCCGAGCTATACAAATTTTGAATGTCCTTGTTATCGCCATTTTCGGCAGCAACGAAAACTTCAGGATTTATCTTGCTCTAGCAAGCGTTTGAGTCTTGTCTGTCTCAATTTATAATGATTGATTGTAAATTTGTAGCTGAGTTCCTAGGCAGTTTAGTCTTAAAAGGCAAGGACTTGTTGCAGAAATTTTCTGCCTTACTTTTGGGCAGATTCTGCACTATACAGAACGTAAAAGCTACGCCACAATTTTCTTATTGTTTTCTTCTTGAGAGGGACCAATGTGGAGCCGGCTAACTCCTAGACAAAAAGCACCTATGCACATACAAAAACACATAAAAACATACACAGCATGCATAACATGATGGGACACCGTACTGCAAGTGGCAACGCAAATTGCAACAGAAGTCACGGTAGCAAAGCGGAGGTCACGAGAGGAAAACGGACGTTAGTTGTGTAAGTGGAAATGAACGGAGGACGGACATTTTGAAAAGTTTTTAAAAAATGCGGGATTTTTTAAACACCACTTTGTTCGTCAACTTCTGCAGCTTCACTTTGGCGAATGGTTTTCCCGTCGTGGAACAGAAGATTGGAGGCGGGGCTGAGATGACTCCTGCAGAAATTATAGAAGTTATGATGATTAAAATGGACGACCCAGATGAAGCATCCAATGATGTGAATTCTGTGCTGGATGCAAAGAACGAGTGAGGGATGTTCCCCTCGCATCTCAACCTGCACAATCCCTTCCCGAGTGTTTGCGCTGCATTCTTTGTCTGAAACGAGGGGGGAAGAGGGAAGTGTTTACTGTCCCGATGTGTTTGCTTACGAAACTGTAAATTAATTCAAATAAAACTTGAAGATGTCATGAAAGTCACGAGATGCCTGACTTTCTTGTGGTAGAGACGTGGAAATGGACGGAAAAGCTCATTTCCATTCTTAGCAGTCATCAATTTTCCCTTGAGATATGATGATGTGCACCAGAATATTATGTTTGCGCCGCATTCATATTATGTATCATTAGTTTAAAAGGTCAAAATATAGAGTCACTAGAATTAGAAGTAATATTGATAATGATGTATAATTAGACGGATTGCAATAAGCCTCGACATCGAGAGGAGGGACTGCCTCTGATGAATGCCTCATGAACTCCAATCGGGCCCCGGGGATGGACGGCGAAGCCTTCTTACTCTGATGTCCCCAGGCAGGAACCGGATGGAATATGTGCTATTGTAGTTTGGACTGTGTAATCAAGCATTTGTCACAAAAGCGGAGACAGTAATTTCAATTTCCTGTTTGCCAAAGTCAAGTTAGGTATTTAAACTAAAGAACCTAAGGTTTATTGTTAATTAATTGGTAACTAATTGGTTAGTGAAGGATTTTCACAAATGGTAAAAGAAATTTATAGTGGTTAGATGATTTAAAAGTGTTTCTGAGTGGCACATTAATCAATCAATTTATTTAAAGGATAGTAAGATCAAATCTTTAATAAGATAAGCATTGAGATTAAATTGTAAAGGATCAAATGATTCCAAAATTTGAATAATGTGAAATGTCAAATGAAAAATTAGTTGACCAAGATTGCAATTTAATACATCGAAATTAATACAATTTAACATTATTAATCTTGAATCAAATTAGAAGAGCTGGGAGCCAAGATTGTTGTGATTGAAAAGAAAGAAGTGGATCGAAGAGATCATGATCTCAGCAAATAAATTTTGTACCATGCTGACAAGAACAAAAATATTGAAATTGAGGTTGAGAATATGAGGAACACCATCAAAATTGTTGCAGAGCAAAACAATTGAATGGCTAGACACAATGCCATTATAATTAATGCTATGACTGAGAAGTTAGATAGAGCCCAACAGGGGTCTTTGGTGGTGGATCTGGAGGAAACCGATGATAAAAGTTAGGCAATGGATGCTGGCATATCAAAGAGAACCAGAGCCAATCTGAAGAGAAAGGCTCCCCATACTCCGAAGATGATTCAAATTTTTAAAAAGGGCGTCCATGACATGCAGAACTTGGAGGCAGAGACGGAGTCTGTCCTCAAGACTCTGGGTTAATTGTAGCTGGTTTTTTGTTGTCTACTCAGCTGGCCCTTTTTGCTTGACCTTTTTGGTCTGTTGCGGTTGGCTGTTGCTTGCTTCGTTCTTTACCTTTTGGGCAGCTGGTGTTTTTTGTTGGACTTTTGTTTCCTTTCTTTATTTTTGTAAACTTTGTGGTTTTAGGTCCCTATAAAACCTGTTTTACCTTTTATCAAAAAAATTATTAATGTTGAATTAGTAAACCATTTAATTACACATTGTGGCATGTACACAATTGTGTGCTTCTCTAAACATTCTAAATATCAATCTTCCACATTTGATAAGACTATCAAAATTGCTTAGCTAACTTGTTAGACATTTAATGGGTTACCATTAAATGTGATAAAAAATAAATAAATGTTATTATGGGTTAAACCTTACCTAGGACAATCTACCTCTTATTATGGTGCAATGATATTTGGATGGAGTAAGAATGATGCAAAATTTGCTAGATAGTTTAGTTTTTAGAACATGAAAATGTGAAACTTCTTATAAATATTTGAGGAATAATTAGTTACAAAACTTTTATAATGAGTTGTAAAACTTTGAAATTAGGAAACCTTTGTGTTGGGTTATAAGGCATTCAAAGTTGCATAGAAAAAGCTTGAAAGCAAAGTGAACCTAATCATGCTAGAAAGAGAAAAAAAAACTAGGATTGAATATAGAAAACAATCACTCATCTTATTTGTTTTTTCTTGACAAATAAGATTAGTGATGGATAAAATGAGAAAAATCTAGTGAAAGAAGGTAAAATTTTGAAATTTGATAGATTTTGAATGTCAAATTTTAGTTGAAAAGTTGATAGCTATGTGGAATTACTTTAAAAATGAACTATTCTAATTCATATTCAAAATAAACCATCTAGGTTAGACAAAAATGATAAGCAAAACTAAATAAAATTTTCACCCAATACCATTGAAATGGACTTTTATGTGTCCATGATTTGCATGCTTTTAAATGTATAAGAACTCAAATAAGAAACACATCAAGTTCTACCTACCTCCCTCCCTCTCTCTATCTCCACTCACCATCTCCCTCTCTACCTACCTTTCCCTCAATACATTCCACCCCACTTCTCTTTCTACCTACCTCTCCTTCCCAACTTCCCCTCTTTGTCTACTTATCTCTCCCCTTCCCTCTCTCCTTTCCCTATCTCCCCTCACTCTCTCTACCTACTTCTTCCTCTATTCCTTCAACCTTACCTCTCTCTACCTACCTCTCCATGTCTCCCTCATTTCCTCCCTCTCCCTTTATCCCTCCCATCCTACCTTGCTAGACCTATCCCTCCCCCCATCCCTTTATACTTCTCTTTATCTCTCCTCTCTCACCATATTTCCCTACCACTTCCTATCTCCTTCCCCTTCTCTCTCCCTCACACACACAGACAACCTCTCTCCACCTACCCCTCCCTATCTCTCGAACTCTCCCTATACCTACCTCACCTCCTCTACCTCTTTGTAGATAATATTGATTTTTTTTATTAAAAAAATAGTTTTTTCCAATTATTTTTATTGATTTTAATTGGCCCTAATTATCATTTTTGTTACTCAATTTATTAAATTTATCAAATTTTGTAACTCAAATGATAATTAGGTATAATGCTCCAATTAACCACTTATAAAATATTTTCATTGCAATAATTGTGATTTGGAAAACACTAGGCATTATGAAACTTACAATGAACACAGAGTTGTAAAACCCTGTACACATAACAGCCCAATTGGTTAGTCACCCCTCAATTATATTTGATTAGTTTTATGTATCCCCCACCTACAACTCCTCCCCAAGCTCTCCACCCTTGAGCTTAGAACAACCACAATTATATCACTCACAACCCACTGTGTTTTCCATATTGCATTTTTTTTTTAGGAAATTAAAATGCAACTTTTACTCTAAGTAATAGTTTTGGTAAATTTTGATTGTGCCTTTCATTACATTTGTACTTTCTAAATAAGAAAAGGTTTACATTACAATAATTGTAGGTTGGGAAACACTAAGTGTTATGAAACTTACTTTAGACATGCAAAATTAACATTGTGCATTCAATCAAATTCATTCATATTAACTAAACTAGATTTCACATTAGGTCCATTCATCAATTAATCAGGTTCACTTCATCCATTTATTAAATAACCTCATTTCCTAAGGTCATTTATTTAAAATCAAATGAACATTATCATCAACCTTTTAATAAATCAAACATCCATTTAATTAAATCAAATCCCAAATCATACTTCATCCTTTTCTAAATTAAATAAATCAAGTATTTAAGTCCTAAGAGGTCAAATCAGCCAAATCATCATCAATTTAATCTAATCATGATTAAAAGCTAATCTTACCCACTTGCATTCTCTAGATATCTCCACTTGCACAAATAAATCAATTTATTGATTTATGAAAACCCTCATTTTCACTCAACATGACAAGTTGATTTGTCCTTCCAACATAGCATTTATTGCTCCTTTTCTTGTCCCCCTCTCTAAATTTATTGCAAAATTTGAATTCAAATTCTCCCTCTCATGGGCACTCTTCCCAAATCTTGCACATCCATTGGCCTATCACCACTTGACAAATGTCCTCTTCTCATTGGTGGATCTTTAGTCCCACATTCACCCATTTGGACAATCTCTCATCAAGAAAATCTATAATAGAAGGCATTAATCCTCATTTATCCATCCACAACTTTTATGCAAGGTTACTCTCTTGGTTTGAGAACTAATATTGTTCTTCATCTCCATTGCATTTCATCATTTTAGCTATTGATCAAGGATTGGGAAAGGGTCATTTGCATATTTGACACGAATCCACTATGGAATAGGTAACTTGTTATTGTTTTCATAATTCTTTTGGTTTTCTCTTGTCATGCATTGCATTTGGAAGCATTCACAAGGTATTTCATAGGGGTGTTCTTCAGAGATTTGTGGGTATTAACCCATGTTTGAAGTTAATGTTTGCAGATTTTAAAAGGATGCCTACATTTGGCGCTAGAAGGAGGGCTGAAGTTTATTTCATGCATTGGAAAGAAATATAGTCTCTATTTTCATTCATGCTTTGTCTCTGTTTTCATTTACATAAGATTGATCTCTATCCAAATAAGCTTTAAGCATTGTGAGCCCTATCAAATCTTTGTTTCTAGTAGCTGGAAGATACACAATCTATTGATTCAAATACGTGGTCATTGTGCTATTTAAATCGATTACTGGATTAGAGTTTGTTCCTATCTACATAAAATTGATTTAAACTTTAAATAGAAGAGGCAACGTCTTTATTTATGCTCATCATATCATCAGTTTCATAGTGTTCCAATCACATCCATCTTTTATTTACTTCCATTATCTCTGTATCTCTGCAAATTTATGCTATCAAACATTAATTGTTTGCAGACCATGATCTAGCGAATGCCTCTGTTTACCCTGCAATGTCAAACATAGCCACAATACTGAGCAGTGATTGTATACTTACTATCACTCTCTTCACATGTTTGATAGGGTGCAAAATTTACGTCGGCTTGTACTTTGCTTGTGATAGCGCTAGGTTTTCCTTTTAGTATACAACGATATATGCTTATGTGGTGCGCCTAGTAGTTAAATACACGACTATATGTATTTGTTGCTTGAACATGCTTTCAAGACATTTGTATTCATTCTCCTAAGCGCTTTAATCCTACGCGCTAGAAGCCACTTGATATAGCATATGGAAATATATGAAGAATTGCTCATCATGGTGTGCTTTTGATTTAGACGTTTGATAGGAGTAGGTCATTGTGTTATTCTGACTGCAAACCTTCTTTGAAATTAACCTGTGGCATTTTCTACTTTATTCCAGCTAGAAAAGTTAGAAGTTAGAGAGGCATATCTTTAAATAGTTGATGCTACAAGTTTTTCGAAGTCTGTCAGAGATCTCAACCACCATCGAACTGCAAACTATGTGTCCCTTTGATATTTACAGGTTTTATTGATATGCATGTACATGGTTGGTTCCTATTTTTCTTGCACCATTTTGTAACTCCACCAATGTCGTCACAAAGCTTAATTCAAACGAAGAAGTTCTTGCTATGTCATTTACTCTTACGACCCTAGGGTCTATAAAAAGCATCCCATACTTCTATCTTATTGTTGTAGTTGGAAATGAGTCCACTAAAAAAGAATAATCTTACCACATGTTTGAATTTAAACTAGATAGACACTTTTGCTTGTTTGAATTTATTCCTCACATAGCCTGTGCACTCTCTCAATGCTTCTAGCTTGGACGCTAACTTCATACCTGCTAAATAGCATTTGCTTAAGGAGTTTCTTACACTTTTTTTTCAATAGACTCATCTGTCTAAAACATACAATCAATGCATTCCATAAAGATAGGATAAAAGTTAAGGCTTCCTGTCAAGAAGTGGTTGTTCAAAAAGCTGCGTTTTCTTTTGTACATAGGACGATCCTAGGAAAGGTTGAGAATTCAGTGTTTAGAGCTACTTTCTCTTTTCATGCTATCACTTCAATGTTTCTCCAATCCGCATATTTAGCAAACCTCAGATGGTAATCTTGAAGATTCTTTTAAAGAAGTAGATGGAGGGTGATCCCATAATAGTGGTTTACAATTTTTGGCCAAACTGGACACTGAAATTATTATTTTTAACTGAATCTTCACATTCAGGCACCTATAGCAGCTAAACTGTGAGGAATTTGAAGATGGTGCAAACTAGAGTCTCATCAAATTTTGTCTGTAGATTCTAAAATTATTTTTTTCAAAATTTTTGGAATCAAATTGCACTTCTTTTTCCATCTCCCACGAAAATTGATTTTTTCAGAAAACAACATTTTTAAAAAGTGACGCACACCGTATAACGCATAACTTTTTTTCCATGAAGGATAAAATTCTAATTCTTTCAAATTTAGATTTGTAACTTTGATATCTAGTGCTTCCACTTGGTTAGATAGTTTTTTATGAATATTTTTTCCTTAATCAAGTTTCAAAGTCAAACAATTACAATTTAGACACAACGCGACGTATAACGTGTAACTTTTTTGGTATATGTCAAAATTTTATTTTGTTTTTTTTGTTGGATCAAGGACTTCAATATCTGGTGCACTCATATTTTTCAATTTTTTTTTTGATAATCTTCTATTTTTCCACATGTGAAGAACAAAGAAATTCATTTTCGATGATGAAAACCTATGTTTAATAAAACTTAAAAAACAAATACATAACAAAACCAAAACATATTAAAATTATATTCATTGGATAGCTTGTTTTGAGGAATACCATAATCATTTGAAATAAAATTTAAATGAATTCATTTGATCCCCAAAAGCTAAATCAAAAGTGATTTTTTATCAGCATTTTGATAGGTGCAAAGGAGACACATTTATAGGTATGGTTTAAAACTAGCAAGGTTCTATCCAAGGGGGTTTGATCTAAGGTGATTTGATCAAACCCTTTTCAATTGGAATCCTTAAAATGGAACTTTTTAAGGCTTAAATCATTATATTTTCTAAAAATATGTGATTTTAGCTAAAATTCGTTCCTCTCAGGAATTGTAAACCACTATTATGACAGCACCCGGGAATGCCTATGGAGAGTTATTGATTTCTAATTTTGGAATAATTCTAATGATGATACTTTTGGGTGGTGTTATACCTACCTTTTGCATTTATTGTAATAATAGTTCAAAAGACTTTTGGATGCGTCTATACACCTACTGATAGCAGTTGCTTTCAATCTTCATAGGCCTTTTTGAAATCTGTTTTGCATAGGTATCTGTTTATGCGCAGGTCTATACAAATCTCATATGTAGTCCAAGATACTAGGGAGCAATGGGCTTTGAGGAAAGTAGACGCAATAGGAGATTAATTGTTCTCTCCAATTTTTAGACTTCATGAACGCTGATACTGTGGATCTGAGCCTTGTTAGACTTCATGAATGCAATGGGTAGGAATATCTATGGAGAAGATTTGATCACAATTGTAGCTTCAATTGGATTTATCATACTATGCACAAGGCTAATGAATGTGAATGTGTAAAGTTGCACTCTTTCGTAGAGTTAAATAAAAAGGGGTTTCTTGTCATTCATTTGGCTATCATTCATTTTTTAATGGTTTCAAAATCTAATGGTATATAGTTCTAACATATAGATTTTTGTTTGCAGTTTGCGTAAGGAAACAATGGTGGTCTCTCTCACATAAGAATCAAAATATCAAACACATTCAAGTTGGATAATTGAAGAAAGCATTTTTTAATGCTTGGAGCCTTCATTTCCTACTTTCATTTTCTGTTGTAGGACCACTTGCTTTTAATTTGGGGTTTAAAATCAATCATTGTTTTGATTTTTTCAAAGTTGTGCTAAAATTGAAACTTAGACACCTACTAGATTTCAATTTGGGCTAAAATTGAAAGAGCAATCTTCATCTTTCATTTGGTGCTTAAAACGAATCAAACCATTGCTTTGAAGGATAAAATGAATGTGTGCTTTCATTGTTTTATAATTATTTACACAAAGTAATATCACCAAAAGACGTATGCGCTTCTCTTGTGCCTCACGGTGATCTTGAGAAACAAAAGGATTTTTGTGACATTAAGTTGCGTAAATAATTGCCCATACACACTTCAATTTGTGTTTAAAATTGAACATCTTGTGCGAGTGTGAGTAGAGCATCATTGCATATATTCTCTTTCTTTGAGTCGTCAAAGATCGATTGAGTTGCGAATTTTGTCTTTGCTTGCTTTTGTTTATCCTAGAGGGCCTACCTTGGGGAAAAAGTACTCACCCAAGGGAATGACTCAACCAGTAACACTCTAAAGCAAAGAGTATTTCCAATCAGGATATAAATGTGGGTATTGGAATAAACGGTTGTATCACGCGGTTGGCTCCAATGAGATGGATCTGAAAGGGGACTCTCACCGTATGGGTCAATCTCCATGAATGGAAAGACCAAACTAGAACCCTTGTTTTGTAGTGGCCTATTGACTCATTCACCGAGTTTATCAAAGTGGTGCATTGGAACTTTGATTCCAAGAAGTTACTTGCCATGTCCAATCTTGGTTGAAATATAGAGGTTAAGACTTCTTTCTTAACATACCTTTATAGTTTTTCCTTGGTTACATGTAAAATCATCTCTTCTACTAAGGGCATGAGGCAAGCCCACCAAGAAAAACGTACCAATTGAGCTAGGATGTTACATTGCTTGTTTGAAAACATAGTGTGTTTATCAAAAACATTGGAAAACCAACATTCAACATCATCAAAATTTCAAACCCCTTAGTTAGAGAAAACACCTTTGACAAAATCCAAGAACTATTGCTTACCCTAGGGATTATGTCCTTAGAGGTTTCTAAGTAATTGGGTTTACATCTTAATTTGCTCTTACAAAGGTCAACATTAGGCAATCCTTGTCCTGATTTCTTGGAACTTCCACATAGCACTTTGTGGGATGAAAAGAAGTTGTGACATTGGACATTCAGTTTGAAACATAATCAAGTGTCTATTTTTGGTAAAAAGAATTCATTAAAGAAAAGATAACAAATTTGACACCACACATGTGCTTACAAGTTTATCTTTTTATTGTCTTTCGAGAAAACATTGGTATTTTGGGTTTGAATTACTCTTAGAGAAGGGAATGTTCTTCACTATCTTGGCCTAGTAAACAAGTCCTTCCTAGGTTCATTTAGGATAAAATAAAACACCTCATCCATCTCAAAACATTTATCATCCCATCCCACCAAACAACTTTAGAACTTTGAAAACATCATTCTAGACTTGGGTAAGTCATCAAAATCAAAATAACCTTGTTTTAGTTAGGTGTATGGGAATGCATCCTTTCTCATACATTTAATTGAATTAGCTATCCTTTGAACAAGTTCATCCTAAGATCACATCCAACATCTTGGAGTTTACAAGTTCATTTTCCAAATCAAACCAATCAAAATCAAACCCTAAGTCTAGCTTTGATCCAAAGTCCCTAAACACTCATATCATTTCCACCTTTCATCCTTCATCTCATCATTAGTCATAAGAACCTTAGAGGTCACTTTTGCAACAAGGTCAAAACACAAGAGGAACATGGAATAAAAACTTGATCCATACATCATGAGTAATGCAAGTCAACTAAGCTATCAAAGCCTTACAACACCGATTGATTATCAACACTCACACTTATACAATCAATGGATGGGATCATTACCTTCTACAAATGTCAATGGCACAACAAGTGTGAGTATGCCCAAATCGAATATTGGGACACATTTCTCGATGGTAGATCTAAATCCAAACCTACAAGTCTATCAACTGAACAATCAAAGCATGAGCCTTCAAACGAACAATGTCATCCCACCAAATCCCTACAAGCCAAATGAGAATGTGCCAAGAACAAGTTTTTGAAACATGAATCCATAAAACTTTGAGATTGATACATTTGCAAGTCATACGAATATTCCAAACATGAACAATGGTCAAAATCAACCTATCATGCCAAATTTGAGTGTCATCCCAAATAAAAACATTGTCCAAAATCAAACACAATTACACACTCCAAATATGCCTAAACAAAAGCAAAATAAACTATATCAAGGGAGTCAAGATCAAAATCAAGAACAAATTTTGCTAGATCAAATTGCTGCACTTACCAAAATAGTTGAGTCACTACGCCAAGAGACATCTCCACCACCATTACCCATATCAACATCATTCTTTGGTTTAGGGCTTCCCCCTTTACCTAGCACAAATCACTCCATCCAGATCAATCCACCTAACACCAATCAATCCATCACATCAAATCCTTTTAGTATACCATTGACATCGCACCAAAAGATGGTAGTTAATCAAGCAACAATGTTGATCCCAACAAATCAAAACATGGTCTCCCAAGGGCCTATCACCTTGGTCATTCCAACCATCCCTATCACCTCGATCACTCCAACCACCCCTATCACACCTATCATATCTCAAACCACTATAATCACTTAAAAAATATCTCAACCACTTGTCACTGCATCCAACACTATTCCAAATCCACCACCACTACCACCAAAACCAAACACAGCAAGACAATATGACATTGCGCTAAAACCTCACCAAGCCTACCAAAAGGCCATCAAACAATATCTAGCCATACAACAAGACAAGCTCAACAAGTGCAACAAGCCTCTCAAGCTGCCCAAGCCTCTCAAGCTACCCAACAAACACAAGAACAAACACAAAAAATGACAACTATTGAAAACAAGGATCGAGATCAATCCATCACTGAGCACCTTGAAGTTGTTTCTACTTCATCCAATGATCAAATCAACATAAGTCAAAAGTCAGTTTTCAATCATGATCAAAATCCACCAACAATACCTAACAATGATCCAATTCAATAAATGTCAACATCACTTGACCCTATGGTTGAAGACATTCACAATCTCTTCGCAACAATTGTTGAGAACAATGTTCAAAATCTCTCAATTAAGGAGCACATTGAAGATGTTTCTACACCATCCGATGACCAACTCACCATACATCAAGAGCCACTCTTTAGTGATCTATTTCAAGGAGTGTTAGGATTATTTGATCCTATTGACATAATGCACGATCCGTTGAACTATGATCATGTTGAAAATGTCTCCACCTTGCCTTATGAGTTAGAGGACATATCTCAAGAATTTATTCCAAAGCTTGATCAACATCTTTCATCGAAGTCTAGCAATGGTCCTTTCCAAGACATGTTGACCCCCTTTGACCTCATGGTTACAGATACTAAAGGAATCCTCAACTTGACACTTGATCCAAGTCCACCCAAAGATCAAAAGGATATTGAGACATTCCCCATGCCTAATGACGACATCCAAGAACCTTTTATAAGCTGTCCATCCTTTGAAACTAACCCATGTCAAGAACTTGATCCAAAGAATGTCGAAAGCAACTCCGAAACCATTCAAGATCAAGAATTTGTATCTTCAAGATACTACAATAATCTAATGGACACTCTCCTATGTATGCAAGATGATCATATCCATGTAGCACATACTCCTCCACCTACCTATGAGATGCTTTCTATGGATGGACACATAGATGATCTTCGTTCAGAACATGATTCCTGTACTCCTGATATTATTATAGAAAAAGAGCAAATTATTAGCTCCTATAGTCAAACTGAGTTGTCAACAACAAGATCAGATATTTTCCAAACTCAAACTGAGGACATCATGAATAAAGATATCCAACATTATCCGCTCAAGGAAACAAGTCAGACAGAACAACATAATTCAGAGTTAGCGGAGCAACAAATTGAAACAATGTCATCTATGGTGGTCATTTATTAGAGAGTGCATTCGAAACAAGAGATCTCAGAATAGGTAGAATCAAAACATGAAGGTAATACTTCCACAATACTAGGGGCAACTTCGTCTCAAGAAAACGTCAACATAGGGGGCACAAAGAGTCCTTATGATGAAACTAGTGTCAATACTACAACCAACCATGTCATGAATCTTCATCCACGCATCATCCCATCCATGAATTGGGACCAACGGAAAAAGAAAGAATTGAATCAAAGTATGAAGAACATTATCAAAGAAAATGAAGCTGAAAAGCATAATGGACAAATCAAGTACAAATGGATACTAAAGAATACAAAGAAAGATCATCCCTATCAAACTCCATTAGTCAAGGAAACTATGGGGAAAAATAAAAAAGGGAAAAGTATCCATCAAGGATTTCCACAAAAGAAAAAGCAGGGTTTTCAAGTGACGTACAAAGTTATCAAGCAGTTGGTCCTAATTCCACGCACACTTCTGTATCCACCCATCATTGCTCATCTTCCCAAGTTTGGAGAGTCAAATGTTCCAAACTGTCAACCAATCCATCTCTTATCCCTAAACACACTCCATGCACACCTCCACACATAATATCCAATTCTTACATCAACCATGTATTGGCAACGACCCTTTATCATACGGATTTAGAAGGCACTCTATCGCGATGTGCGTACAGAGACAGAGTTAACTCTAGTATCAATGAAGCAGATCAAGAATCCCAAAAGTTGCATTCAATTGCACGTATCTTAGCAAAGCAGCTCCTTCAAGTACGATATCGATGGCACATTATGATAGGGGCATCTACATCAGCAACACCTTGTGATTCAACATGAGCTTAAAATCTTTCAGAAAAATAAAAAAAATATGAAAATCCAAAAAAAATCAGAAAAAGAATTAAAAATAGTAAAGAGAAAAAAATCGTCCTCTAGTGAAAACCACTACGCTGGCACTTTGGGCAAGGCCATGGCGAAAACTTGGCAAACAGGCATCATGTGTAGAATCAAGCATCTACGTGCACCAGTTCAGATGAAAGCATCTCATCCCATCTGTAATAAATTGAGCATTCCATCCATCTTATCCATAATAAATCCATGCATCCATGAACTATTGATCCAATCCATTTTCATCCATCTGCGTCCATAGTCCAAATTATCTTGATCTTGACAAAGTTTGGGGCACACTTTATACTTGCTTATGGTAAAAATATTGACATGGGTTGTTTTCATGGATCCTATCCTATCCAACATTATCTAAGCATTGAAGCATTATCCAATGAGAATTCTGAACACCTTATCTTATCATAAGATAATCCTTGGCATCCTTTGCATGCTTACCATATCCATCCATCCATACACCTATCCAAACATCCATCCATGACATTCCATACATTGCTAGACACTAGGGGCAGGTATTTACATCTTGCTTCAAGAATAAATCTTGATCTATATCCTCCAACTTATGTGGCGATTTGAACATTGGGAAACATAAAATCAAATTGGTCAAAGCATTTGTGATCCAAAATCAAAATCAATCCGAACAATCAATATCAGTCACATCTAACGCATCCTTCAACGTCACATCAAATCATCCAAAAAATCTTTTGTTCCAAACCAAGCTTCAACAATCCTAATCAATCAAATCTAATCAAATCATCATCATCAATCCATCATCATCTTGGGATATCCTTCCCGATCATTGTGTTGCTTAACACTATCCTTGCATTGTTGTGCATCCTCAACAATTGTATCATCATCAATCATGATCAATCAATCTTTGCATTGTTGTGCATCCTCAACAATGCTATCATCATCAATCCATCGACTTGACCTATCAACCTTAGCTTGGTTTTCAACAAAATCCCAAAATAGAGCACTGATATCATCACACATGTCCATACAAAATCATCAAAATCATGCAAAAATCCAAAAACATCAAAACATGTCAAAAATACAAAAACATCCAAAAATCAAAATAGTCAAAATCCATCAAAAACATTAGAATCTGAACTACGTCGTCTCTGAGCTTGAACATAGGCAAGGCTAATCTTTGACCAGCCCCTGAGACATCAAAATCCAAAAACATTTGAAAAACATCAAAATCAAAAAACATTCAAAAAAATCAAAAATCAAAACATTTGAAAAATCCAAAAAACCCAAAAACAGCCTCAAAACATTTCAAAAAGTCAAAAACATCCAAATATTTGAAAAAATCCATCTGTCTCATCTCGCTTGCACTCACAATAATCAATCATCCATAATAAATTGATCATCACATTCATCCTTTGGCAACAAAAATAGAAACAATAACAATAGTCAGCAAAATCAATCTTCAATCATAAAATCAAAATCGAAACAACAAACCATCAAAAACAAAATCAGAGTCTTGATCATTCATAGACATGTTAATTAACCTTGTATCAACAACCTATCAATCAACTTATCAAACCATCATCATCCTATACAATGCATGTCCTAGGATATATCGTTCTGACAATGGGCGTCATTTTGGATATCACCCTGGATTCTTATCCTATAAAAAAAATCCCTTTGGCTAAAGGTATGAAGAACATTGGCTTGTTTGCATACTTGATCTTTCCTTTTGATTTATCTTATTGTGCTCATTCTAAGGACCTCTCGATGATATCCGAACAAAGGATTTAGAGAGATAGGAATGGGGCAACTATCATTATTCTTTTGTTTGTTGTGCTTGTTGGACGTTCTTGTAAAATAACTTGGTGAATACTTACTTTGTTAGATATGTATAGAGGATTTTTTGGACAGCATGTTGACTATTGCATTAATTAGTTATACCTTTCCATGTTTTGGTCCGAGATGTTTGAAACTTCTAAAGTGCATCCTAGCAAGGTTTCTGTATGTCAGGTGTGAACAAGAATACTCCTATGATCTATTTGTCGAGTCAAAGTCCATCATACTAAGTACAACACCATCCTAGTCCTTCATACCTTGATGCATCATACTTAGGCGTGTTATCAAACATAAAGTAAGTGACCCTTTGAAAATCCCAATCCTTGATAAAGAAAAACCATCCATCTATCATCATCATTTCTTATCATCATTTCTCATCATCATCTCTCATAATGTTGGCTTGTTGGATCCTCTTGTCATCATCTAATTTCTTCATTTTCTGCACTAACATCGCATCATGAATAGTTAATCATCATCACCAATTCATCCATCATTCATCCATCATTCATCCATCATGCATCCATCATACATTTTCATTCATATCATCATCATAATATAGATCTGTTAGTCTAAGCATCTGCATAAATCATACATTTGCATAATCATAGCATATCACATCATCAATCTCATCCATCTCATATCATATCATCATTTAAGTTGTATAGGATAATATAGATTTGTTATTCTAAGCATCTTGAAATCATCTCATTTGCATCATCGTCCATAACCATCCATTTTGAACCTCTTTATCACGAGATCGACCCTGAAATTGAATCTTTTTGCTCGATCTCTCCAGGGGGCAATGTACCAATGTACTTTCGGCTGGGGCATCCGAAAAATCAATTTTTTTTTATTTTGATTGTGGCAAGTTTATTCTTTGAACCAACGCAACAAGTACATTGCTTAAAAGAGGGGAAAAATGTAGACATGCAAAATTAACATTGTGCATTCAATCAAATTCATTCATTAACTAAACTAGATTTCACATTAGGTCCATTCATCAATTAATCAGGTTCACTTCATCCATTTATTAAATAACCTCATTTCCTAAGGTCATCTATTTAAAATCAAATGAACATTATCATCAACCTTTTAATAAATCAAACATCCATTTAATTAAATCAAATCCCAAATCATACTTCATCCTTTTCTGAATTAAATAAATCAAGTATTTAAGTCCTAAAAGGTCAAATCAGCCAAATCATCATCAATTTAAACTAATCATGATTAAAATCTAATCTTACCCACTTGCATTCTCTAGATATCTCCACTTGCACAAATAAATCAATTTATTGATTTATTAAAACCCTCATTTTCACTCAACATGACAAGTTGATTTGTCCCTCCAACAAAGCATTTATTGCTCCTTTTCTTGTCCCCCTCTCTAAATTTATTGCAAATTTTGAATTCAAATTCTCCCTCTCATGGGCACTCTTCCCAAATCTTGCACATCCATTGGCCTATCACCACTTGACAAATGTCCTCTTCTCATTGGTGGATCTTTAGTCCCACATTCACCCATTTGGACAATCTCTCATCAAGAAAATTTATAAAAGAAAGCCTTAATCCTCATTCATCCATCCACAAATTTTATGCAAGGTTACTCTCTTGGTTTGAGAACTAATCTTGTTCTTCATCTCCATTGCATTTCATCATTTTAGCTATTGATCAAGGATTGGGAAAGGGTCATTTGCACATTTGACACCAATCCACTATGGAATAGGTAACATGTTATTGTTTTCATAATTCTTTTGGTTTTCTCTTGTCATGCATTGCATTTGGAAGCATTCACAAGGTATTTCATAGGGGTGTTCTTGAGAGATTTGTGGGTATTAACCCATGTTTGATGTTAATGTTTGCAGATTTTAAAAGGATGCCTACACTTACAACCCACATGCTATTGTAAAACCCTCTACATGTAACAACCCAATTGGTTACTCACACCTCATGTTAATTTTCTTATTTTTATATATCACCCACATGAAAATCCTCCCCAACCTCCCCACCCTTGAACTTAGAACAAGCACAATCATATTACTAACAACCTGTTGTGTTTTCCAACTTGCGATTAATTTGTGCATTTGTTTTTTGATAATATCATGAAATTGAAATGTAATGTTTACTCTAACTAAAATTTGTGCTAATTTTGAAGGTGTCTTTCATTATATTTGTACTCTCTAAATAACATAAGGTTTTCATTACACTAATTGCAGGTTGGAAAACATTGGGTATCATGAACCCTACAACCCATATACTGGTGTAAACCCTCTACACGTAACAATCTAATTAAGATGATAAGGGAATAGCTGATGTACAAAGCTTCAAGTAAAAGATGAAAAAGAAGTTACAAGATCATGAAAATGAATAGGAAGGGGTGTTAATAGGTAAGAGCAATGTAGATGAGGAAAAATGTGTCGATGATCAACTTGTAGATGCAAAAACAATAGTTAGAAGTGTTGAAATTATAGAAAAACAACAAAAGACTAATATTAACTACTATGAAAAGGAGTTAAAAATAAGGAGATTTTATCATTAAAATAAAATGAGGTTAATACTCTAAGTAATAGTTGTCATAAATTTTGAAAGTGCCTTTCACTACATTTGTACTCTCTAAATAAGAAAAGGTTTCCTTTACAATAATTGTAGGTTGGAAAACACTAGGTGTTATGAAACCTGCAACCCACATATTACTGTAAAACCCTCTACATGTAACAACCCAATTGCTTAGTCACCCCTCAGGTCAATTTGATTAGTTTTATGTCTCCCCCACCTAGAAATCCTCCCCAAGCTCTCGACCTTTAAGCTTAAAACAACCTAAATGTAATCACTCACAACCCATTGTGTTTTCCAACCTGTGATTATTTTGTGCATTTATTTTTCTATCATATGAGGAAATTGAAACACAATTTTTACTCTAAGTAATAGTTGCGGTAAATTTTGAAAGTGTCTTTCATTACATTCACACTCTCTAAATAAGAAAAGGTTTTCATTAAAACAATTGCATGTTGGAAAACACTAGGTGTTATGAAGCCTATAACCCACATTGTTGTAAAACCCTCTATACATAACAACCCAATTGGTTAGTCACCCCTCAAGTCAATTTGATTAGTTTTATGCATACCCCAATTGGAAATCCTCCCCAAGCTCTCCAACCTTGAGCTTAGAACAAGAAGAATGCAATCACTCACAACTCACTATGTTTTCCAACCTGCAACTATTTTGTGGATTTCTTTTTCCATCATATGAGGAAATTGAAACACAATATTTACTCTAAGTAATAGTTGTGGTAAATTTTGAAAGTTTCTTTCATTAAAAATTTGTACTCTAAGTAAGAAAATGTTTTCAAATGTACAACAATTTCAAGTTGGAAAACATTAGGTGTTATGAAACTTGCAACCCATATATTGTTTTAAAACTCTCTACACATAACAACCCAATTGGTTAGTCACCCCTTAGGTCAATTTATTAGCTTTATGTAACCCCCACCTAAAAATCCTCTGCAATCTCTCCACCCTTGAGCTTAGAACAAGAAGAATGCAATCACTCACAACACATTATGTCCTTGTATGAATCCGATAGACTTGAATTGTAAGAAATATTTATAGGATGAGTGACAAGACTAGGTAATTTTGATGGGAGATGATAACCCAAAGGATAAATTTAGGATCCAACTTACTTTAGTCCAAGTTCATGTCCCATTCCATCCCTATGAAAGGTTGTTTTTTATTTAAATTTAACCAACTTTTCAAGAGATAAGAATACAACCATGCTTAGATGGTGAAGGTACTGATCATTGAGTAGACTAAGAAATTTAGTATTTACTTAGGGAGTTGATACTATGGCACTAGTTTTATAGAGACATATTACACGACAAAGTGCATTTTCATTCAACTACTTATCTTTTGTCATGGTATGGACTTTAAAGCACATAAAACTATACTAGTAAGTGATGCCTCTAGTAGATCCTACACTTCTTAGGCCCAAGAGGTGGCACAAAATTCATTACTTTGATATGGTCACATGAGCACTTGTGACAATAATTAGATGAGGACTAAGTTATAAACCCTTAAATAAAAATGTACCAAAGATGGATAGGAGATCAAGCTATTCAAGTCTACTATTGAGTGGTGAGATCTCTAATAGATATAAATGGCCTAGTTGAGACTTATGCAATCTATTGATTATTATAGAACCTTGGAGATGACTACCTAGATGAATTTTAGCATCATCTCTCACTTTATTTTCTTGCCCAAATTCATATGCATTACAAAACTTCTTGAATTTATCCACTTATGTATTTCCATTCTCCCATTTCACATACTACACACACTCCTTCCTCAACTTCTCAAGAGAAGCAAGAATCTCTTCAGTCAATACATTATCTATCTCATTCACTTTCATTTCTCCTTATCAAGTGTTTTAAGAGAAGATTCCTTTTTATTTCATGCATTCTAGTACATGTTTCTCTAGTGCAAAGGCATTTTTACTACCTCATGGAGAATGCTTTACATAATGATCATAGTGCAAAGGCTTAGTACTTTGATGTGGTCCCTTATATCAAGGTCCTTTTTAATATAAAACAAAATTTGTCACCACTCCCTATCTCCCTCCTTTCCTCCTCTCCCTCCCTCTATCCCTCCACCCTACCACTTCATATCTCTCACCTTCCCTCTTTCTCTCCCTTCCTCTAGTCCTCCCACCCTACCATTTCCTATCTCCCTCCTTCCCCCTATCTCTCCCTCACACACACACACAACCTCTCTCTAGCTACCCCTCCTCACCTCCCTCCAGAACTCTCTCTATACCTATCCCTGCCATCCCTATATCCCTATCTCTCTCCTTCCCTCTTTCTCTCCCTCCTTCTATCCCTAGAACCCTACCATTTCATATCTCCCTCCTTCCCTCTCTCTCCCTCCTTCCCACTCTCTCCCTCCCTATATTATGATCTAGTGATAACTGTAACTTTCAAATCTAGATCTTGGTAAAATAGTTTATGCCATTCAAATAGTTTATCAAATAATCCATCCCTAGAGTATGTTTCTTGATGTCCTTCATCATAGTGTAAGTATTCTCTTTATACAAATGTATGAATTTATTGCCATACTACAATGGTCAAAATTCCCAAAAATAAATGACATATATCCTTTAACATGATGTAATATAAACATTAGATCCATATGCATTAGAATTGGGTTTTCCAAGGAATTGAGTTGAGATGATGATAGCTTTACATGTTTTCCAAAATCCCTTGTGAGCATCTGATTGGTTTGCATAGTGGACATCGTGTTCCACTTGTAAATTTTTTGGACAAACAACTTTAATTTGATCCACAACGTGCAGGACAAACAATCAAAGCTTGATCCACCCCTTTTGTTTATACTTTTCTTTCTTGTGTCTTTGGTAGTGTATGCTTGTACCTTGTTTCTTATTGTATCATTTTATGTGTTTTCTTTTGTGCCTATGTTGGTTGGTCCTATTTTGTATCCACAAGCCTTCCGAGGATAATCCCAACATATATCTAATGACCAATCTTATCTGAAAAGGTAGACAAGTCTTGTAAAGAACTTTCTAAAAAAAACATATGAATTCTCTAATCATAAAGACACTCTAAAATTGGAGGTTGGAAAACATTGGGTGTTATGAAACTTGCAACCCACATATTTCTATAAAACACTCTACACATAACAACCTAATTAGTTAATCATCCCTTGGGTCAATTGGTTAGTCTTCTACTCGAAATAGCATGGGTTGAAGTAGATGGAAATGGTATATATTTTTCTTATTTTCTTTCTTTGTTTGTGGAATTCACTCCACCAAATCCATAAATTATGGGGAACCATTGTTTGTCCATTCCATCTATCAGTAGCTTTATACTCACTAGTAGAAAAAAAAAGATATTTTGTCTAACAATGTTATGTTTTCCCCTTTATTGCTCACTCCCTCCTTCCCTCTTTCTCCCTTCCTCCATCCTCTCACCCCACATCTCCCTCACTCTACCTACCCCTCTCTCTACCTCTCCCTCCTCCCCTCACATGCACACACCCTCTTAGGACTCTCTCTCTCTCTCTCTCTGACCCAAACATGAGTGAAGAAAAGAAATAGGAATTTATCATGGTTATGAATGTGATATGATTCTCTTTTTTTTCACTTAGATCTAATTTTTTCCTTGTCCTTATCATTTATTTCCAATTTTATTTGTTCCATGGAATTCTTAAGTTAATTTTTGAATTCATTTGTTCAACTTCACTTATACAATCATCTCTCACCTTTGCTTCCACAATCCATCTCCCATTATCTCTTTCCCTATCCTATCTACTTCTCTCCATTACCTACCCCTCCCTCTCTCCCTAACTCTCTACCTTCCTCACCTACCCTACCTCTCTTTATCTCCCTCCTTGCCTCTTTCTCTTCCTCCATCTATCCTTCCCACCATACCACTCCCTATCTTCATCCTTCCCTTTTTCTCTCCCTCTATCTATCCCACCCTACCACTCCCTATCTCCCTTCTTCCCCCTCTCTCTCCCTCCCTCACTGTGTGCAATGTGAAAATGGCAATGCAAAAGTGGATGAATTATCCTTATCATAACATCCCTTTCTATTCCTTTTCATCATATTCTAACTTATTTTTCATATCTTTTACTTGAAGTTTTAGATCAACTGCTCCCTCATCAACCCTTAGGAAAACAACATCCTTTTCTTTGATAGTGTTGTAAATGTCTTGAATACTTTTATGTAGCTTTGCAACTACTTTTTGCTCAGCTTTGAAAGTGTCTTTATGATTACAAAATGAAATTTCTTCTTTTAATGAGTTCTTTAAAAGACTTGTCTACCTTTTCAAATAAGACTTTCATGTCTCCACCCAATTGATTCTCTTTTTTGAACTAAGATTTGATTTTTCCTTATCCTTATTATCTATTTCTAATTGTATTTGTTCAATGGAATTCTTAAGTTCAAGAATATTTGACTTCATTCTTCTAAACCATTTCTCGCTATCACCCTCCATCATACCAACCCAAAAACATTATCATTATCCCTCCTCCATCCTATAAATCCATTTTGTGTGCCTATTTCCCACAATCCACCATCACATATCCCCTCCTACTAAGTCCATTTTCGGTCCTTCTATCCCTCCTACCCTACCACTTCCTATCTCCCTCCTTCCCTCTCTCTCTCTCTCCCCCATGAGCTATTATGATCTAGTGATAACTACTTTCAAATAGAGATCTTGGTAAAATAGTTTATGCCATTCAAATAGTTTATCAAATCATCCATCCCTAGAGTATGTTTCTTTATGTCCATCATACTTTAAGTACTCTCTTTATAAAAAGGTATGAATTTACTCTAATAATACCATGTCCAAGATTTCCAAAAATAAATGACATATATCCTTTAACATGATGCAATACTTCCTCATGATATGTACCTATCTTAATTTTTAACAAACATAATTGGTCACTTACTAGTACCTTATGTTATTTCTACAATTGTGTTGGTTTTTATATTGATTTGGATATTGTAAAGATATTTATATTTAGTCTTGTATATATTTGTAAGAGACTTCTCCTTTGTACTAGTTCTTTATGGATACCATCACTGTTTAACAAATGTCTTTTCATGATCAATGACTTACCTCTCTCTAATTTATTTGTTGGGATTTGTCATTTGCTTGACTCTTCATAAGCATTGTAACTCTTGTGCATACCTCTCCACCTATCCCTCCCATTATCCTTCCATCCCTCCTTCATTCTCTCCCAATCTCTCTATGCATACCTCTCTCACCCTCTCTCTATATGTACCTCTATCCCTCCAACTTTACCAACACTGCAAATAATGTGAGCATTTTTTTCTTCGAATCAAATGAAGAAAGTGAAATTCCATTTTTGCTATACCAAATATTTTTTCTCAAATTTTAAGGTGGACTTCATTACATTGTTGGTGTGCACGAATCGAAAACTTTTTATATGGAAATATCTAAAAATGGATTTTCAGTTTCTTCATCTAGAGTGTGTTAAAATTTTTATGCCACTCAAATAGTTTATCAAATCATCCATCCCAAGAGTATGTATGAATTTGTGCAAGAAAAGAAAGTGAGAGATGATGCCATATCTAGAGTTGAACAAATGAAGTCAAATATTCTTGAACTTAAGAATTTGCATCTAGAAGTTGATCATGAACACATTTTTCCTCATCCCCATTGCTCTTACCTATTAACACCCCCTCCTATTCCTTATTAGTTAGTGGTAGGTTTGGAGAGATAGAGGGAGGGAGATAGGGAGTGGTAGTGTAGGAGGGATAGAAGGTGGGAGAGAAAGAGGGAAGGAGGGAGATAGGGAGTGGTAGGGTGAGAGGGATAGGTATAAAGATAGTTAAGGAGGGATGAAGGGAGAGATAGGTGGAGGGAGGTTGTATTTAGATAGGAAGTGGTAGGGTGGGAGGATAGATGGAGGGAGAGAAAGAGAGGAGGGAGATAGAGGTAGGGTGGATATAGGGAGTGGTAGGGAGGATAGGTATAGAGATAGTTAGGGAAGGAGGGGTAGGTGGAGAGACGTTGTGTGTGTTTGTAATTGGAGAATGTAGATGTTTCTTTTAGAAAGTTATTTACAAGACTTGTCTACCTTTCTAGATAAGAATTTTATGTCTCCACCCAATTGATCCTCTTTTTTGCACTTAGATCTGATTTTTCCTTTTCTCCTTATCATCTATTTCTAATTAAATTTATTCCATGGAATTCTTAAGTTCAAGAATCTTTGAGTTAATTTATTCAACTCCACTTATAACATCGTCTCTCACTTTCTTTGCTTGCACAAATTCATATGCAATACAAAACCTCTTAACTTTATCCACTTTTGCATTGCAATTTTCCCCTTGCACATACTGCACACGCACCTTCCTCAACTTCTCAAGAGCGTAAATAATTTTTTTAGTCAATAAATTATTATCTATCTCAGTCACTTTGGTCTGCTTATTTTAATGTGTTTTAGAGAAGATTCATTTTTCATTTCCCTCCCCCTCACATTATCCCTCCTTCCCACTCTCTCACTCTCCCTCCCTCTCTCTATGCATACCTCTCCCATCCCCTCTCTCTATGTATACCTCTATCCCTCCCACCTTAACACTTCATATCTCTCTCCTTCCTCTATTTCTCTCTCCATTAGGTTAAACCTTAAACCCTAAACCCTAAACCTAACATATATCATAATTGCATTAATTCATTAGGTTAATTTTAGGCTAATATAAATATATTAATCTAAGGGAGAGAGAGAGGGGGATGTAGGGAGATAGGAAGTGGTAGGGTGGGAGGGATAGAGGGAGGGAGAGAAAGAGGGAAGGAGTGAGATAGGGATTTGTAGGGTGGGAGGGATGGAGGGAGAGAAAGAGGCAAGGAGGGAGATAGTGAGTGTTAGGGTGGGAGGGAATTGAAGTAGAAATTGTAACATTGTTGCCATTGCAAAAGAAGTTTTCACACTTGAAATCTCAAGTAGAGTTGAATTCCTAAGATCTTTCTCTATTTCAAAATAGAGTTGTGTAGAATGAGCACCATCATATGTTGAAAGAATCAAATTCTATAGGAGAAGGCATCTTAAATAATATAGGAGGCACTAATGATGAATCAACCTTACTTCTCTCTCTCTATACAACCTTAATTCTATGATGAAGTTTTTTCCACTACATCTACTATATCATCCTCCATCTATCTAATATTCATCTATTCTTTAATTTCATTATGAACTACTACTTCCTCTTTCTTCAATTTCTTCATTATAAGGTCTTTCGATGCCATCTTTATGTCTCTTTGGGTTAATCCATCATCATTGTTGCATTAATACATTAGGTTAAACCATAAACCATAAACCCTAAACCAAAAATCTATCATCATTGCATTAATCCATTGCATGAAACTATAAAGCTTAATGTTATCCATTTTTACACTATAATTGATTAATTGAACAATTGAAGGCTCACTTTTACAATGTAATTGATGCAATCATCATAATTAATCATTCAAAAAAATTCTCAAATGTGTTTATAAGGCATTTGGATGAGATTTTAAATATTCAAATTCCTTATAAAGGGTGATCCCACAATAGTGGTTTACGATTTTTGGCCAAACTGGACAATAATTTTTTTGTTTTTAACTAAATCTTCACATTCGGGCACCTATAGCGGTTAAACCGTGAAGAATTTGAAGATAATGCAAACTAGATTCTTGTCACATTTTTTCTATAGATTCTAAAAATATTTTTTTCAAAACTTTTGGAATCAGATTGCACTTCTTTTTCCATCTCCCATGAAAACTATTTTTCAAAAACAACATTTTTAAAAAGTACACACCGTATAATGCATAACTTTTTTTCCTTGAAGGATAAAATTCTAATTCTTTTGAATTTAGATTTTTAACTCCAATATCTAGTGCTTCCACTTGGTTAGATATTTTTTTAATGAATATTTTTTCTTTAATCAAGATTCAAAGTCAAATCAATCACAATTCAAACATAACGGGACCGTATAACACATAACTTTTACTGTATGTATCAAATTTTATTTTTATTTTTTTGGATCAAGGACTCCAATATTTGGTGCACTCATAATTTGAAAAAAAAAATGATAATCTTTTATTTTTCCACATGTGCAGAGAGTTTTGTTTTCGGTGAAAAACCTATATTTAATAAAACTTAAAAAACAAATAGATAATATAATCAAAACATATAAAAATTATATTCGTTAGATAGCTCGTTTTGAGGGAAACTTGATACAAGTTGGTTTTCTGAGATCTCCTTGATTTTCATTCTCAAATCAAGCTTTGAAGTGCAAAATTCTGAGCAATTATGGTGCCTAAGAGGATGTGGGTGAAAATAAGGGGGTTCGGTCGAACGTGCTAAACATGTTCGGTCGAACCCCCTCTATTAAAAATTAATATTTAATATTAATATAAATATAAATTATATTCTTTTTAAATTATAATAAATAATATACTTATTATTACAATATATTTTAATAATTATATTATTATTATAATATATAACTATTATTATAATATTAAAAGTATATAATTAAAAACTATATATATTATTATTATAATATTAAAAGTATATAGTTAAAAACTATATATTAAATTTTTCTAATCATGGCTTTTCAGGCTCAACATGAGTGTCATGAAAACACTCTCCTCAGGCAGGATAACGAGAAGCTTCGCTTGGAAAACATGGAAATTAAAGAAGCCATGAGAAATCCCATATGCACCAACTCCAGAGCATCTATTGTTATTGCAGAAGTTAGTCTTCAAGAGGAGCAACTGCGTATTGAGAATATTCAATTGAAAGATAAGGTTCATTTGCACAGCCTAACTAGTTTGATGATCTGCATATTCCAAATTTTTTTATTCTCAAAATGTAAACTATGGTTAAAAGGATTATGAGTCACTCCTTTTTGAGCTATTCACTATTCTAATTCTAATGTATTCACAACCCTACGAACCTCCTAGATTTTATTTTCTCTAGAAATCTTTTTAGTGCAGTGATTTTCCCACAATGATGAAATTGCTTCATATCATATACTGTATAAGATTTAGAGACACAGAAGGTTATTTTATTCCAATGCTTTAAATCACCTGAGTAATGAAGTTGAAGATTCCTTAGATTTGTGCTTATGGGTATTATTTAACTATTCTTATGTTTTTTTTAATGTGCCTGCATGGATTTTTTAAGCTTGAGAGAATGGCAAGTATGGCTAGAAAATTTTACAGAAGGCCCATATCATTGAATTGAGAGAGAGATATGAAGGGAGTGGGAGAGAAAGGGAGCATGGGGGTAGGAGAGAGAGACTTGAGAGAGAGAGGGGGGGGTAGGGAGTAGAAGGGTTTAGGGTTATAGGGTTAAGGGTAGAGGGGAGAGGGGCAGAGGGGCAGGGAGGAAGAGGACCTTGGAGGAGATAAAGGGCACTGGGTGTACAAGGGTTTAGGGTTTAAGGGTTAAGGTAGAGGGAGAGAGGAGAGGATAGGGACAGAGACGGAGAGAGAGAGGAGGAGGGAAGAGAGACAAAGGGCAGGGCTTAAGGGCTATGGCAGAGGGAGAGGGAAAAGGGGTAGGAGGGAGAGACTTGAGAGAGAGGGGGGGGGATTGGGAAAGAGATAAAGGGTAGGGTTTAAGGGTTAAGGGTAGAGGGGAGAGAGGGAGACGGGGTAGGAGGGATAGACTTGAGAGAGAGAGTAGGGGAGTGGGAGAGAGATAAAGGGTGCGGGGTACAAGGGCTTAGGGTTTAAGGGTTAAGGGTAGAGGGGAGAGAGGGAGACGGGGTAGGAGGGATAGACTTGAGAGAGAGAGTAGGGGAGTGGGAGAGAGATAAAGGGTAGGGTTTAAGGGTTTAGGTAGAGGGAGAGTGGGAGAGGGGTGGGAGGGAGAGACTTGAGAGAGAGGGGGGAGAAGGAGGAGAGATAAAGGGTAGGGGTGCACAAGGGCTTAGGGTTTAAGGATTATGGGTAGAGGGGAGAGAGGGAGGGGGGGTACAAGGAAAATACTTCAGAGAGAGAGGGGGGCAGTTTGAGACAGATAAAGGGTTGGGGGTACTAGGGTTTAAGGGTTAAAGGTAGAAGAGAGAGAGGGAGAGTGGGTAGGAGGGAGAGACTTTCAAGAGAGATAGGGGGAGTGGGATAGAGATAGAGGGTAGGGGGTAGAATGGTTTATGGTTTAAGGGTTAAGGGTAGATGGGAGAGAGGGAGAGGGGGGAGTGGGAGAGAGATAAAGGGTACGATTTAAGGGTTTATGGTAGAGGGAAGAGAGGAAGAGGGGGTGGGAGGGAGAGACTTGAGAGAGAGGGGGAGAGTGGGAGAGAGATAAAGGTTAGGGGTGTAAAAGGGCTTAGGGTTTAAGGATTAAGGGCAGAGGGGAGAGAGGGAGAAGGGTAGGAGGGAGAGACTTGAGAGAGAGAGGGGGGAAGTGGGAGAGAGATAAAGGGTAGGGGGTGTAAAAGGGTTTAGGGTTTAAGGATTAAGGGTAGAGGGGAGAGAGGGAGAAGGGGTAGGAGGGAGAGACTTGAGAGAGAGAGGGGGGTAGTGGGAGAGAGATAAAGGGTAGGGGGTACTAGGGTTTAATGGTTAATGGTAGAAGAGAGAGAGGGAGAGTGGGTAGGAGGGAGAGGCTTTCAAGAGAGATAGGGGAGTGGGAGAGGGATAGAGAGTAGGGGATAGAAGGGTTTATATTTTAAGGGTTAAGGGTAGATGGGAGAGAGGGAGAGGGGGTAGGAGGGAGAGACTAGAGAGAGAGAGGGGGGAGTGGGAGAGAGATAAATGGTAGAGGGTGTACAAGGGTTTAGGGTTTAAGGGTTAAGGATAGAGGGGAGAGAGGGAGGGGGGTAGGAGGGAGACTTGATAGAGAGAGAGGGGGGAGTGGGAGAGAGATGAAGGGTAGGGTTTAAGGGGTAAGGGTAGAGGAGAGAGAGGAAGGAAGAGAGAGGGAGACTTTAAAGAGAGAGAGGGGGAGTGGGAGAAAGATAGAGGGTAGGGGGTACAAGGGTTTGGGGTTATAGGGTTAAGGGTTTAAGGGTTAGGGTTTATTTTTTTATTTGCATTGATTTATGTTTTATATATGTGTACAATAATTTTATAATTAGATAATACTTAATTTTAAAATTTACATAATTTCCCATGGAAAAATTCGATGGAAAAATTATATAAGTTGTATATAAGTGTATATATGATTCTTGAACTTAAGAATTCCATGAAACAAAATATAAGTTGTATATAATTGTAATTTAAAATGATTTAAAAATTTCACTACATTTCAAATAAGGATTGAAAGCATATATATGGGTTTACATGCAACCAAAAAAAGTGAGAGATGATGCTATCAAAGATTCTTGAACTTGAGAATTTTCCATGGAACAAATATGTACATATAATTGTAATTTAGGAAAAATTAGTTTAAAAAAATTTCACTACGTTTCAAATAAGGATTGAAAGCATATATATGGGTTTACATGCAAAAAAAGAAAAGTGAGAGATGATGTTATCAAAGATTCTTGAACTTAAGAATTTTCCATGGAACAAATATGTACATATAATTGTAATTTACACAAAATGATTTACAACTATGTACAAGTTACTATAAGTTCTCATTTGAACATGTATAGGGTTACAAGTGAACTTGAAAACCATGGATATAATCTAAGTCAAAGATTATGGTTCAGCCTGCTCTTCAATAACATGTAGAATTTTTTGATGATCATCACTATCTACTCTCCATTTTCTTCGGCCACTTGCATGTGGAACTGCATGATGTAGAGCGGTAGCAATTATTAAGTGACTATATTGATATACCTTGTTATCAGGTTGATAGTCAAAAAAATGAATTCCATGTTGAACAACTTTGACTTGTTTTAGATATGTCCCTTGCACTACAATAGAACCTGCATGGTAAACATGAACCTAAGATAAGACATATGAACGTGTGCAACATTTTCTTTCTCAATGTTTGTACAATATATATTTAATGTTTATAATGTAATGTGCACATGTGAATACAATGTATATAAAACTTTAAATTCAAACTCACCTATGGGAAATGACATTCCATCACTTGTTTCAAGTTGTGTTAGCTTATTCCTCTCTTTTGTGCAACACAATAAATAATAGCTAACACCTTCGATGTTTCCAGGCTCTGCTATGACTACAAAAACATATCTTGTACACCAAATTTACACAAAAATTCTAAAAAATTAGAAATGTCTCTAAAGATCATTAGCTAGATATATATATAATATTTAAATTATTGAAAACTTACACATGTACCTTTTCTAACCAATCCTGAAATATGGTCATAATCAATTGAAATCAAAGGAATGTCTTCAAATCTTTCTTCCTCGTTTTCATCATATGTTTCTGAATCAACTAGTGGCATTGTATCCCATTTATCAACATATCCAAGTTCTTGATTGTTGCATGCATAATCAGAGTAATCCCTTGTGTCTAATATCCATCCATGGTGACTATTTGAACTCCTAACATAATGCAAAGATCTTGTTTTTTCTACCCTCTTGCATCCATGCATTGATCTTCTATCCACACCTAGATACATATTTACAAAAGAAAAACTTATGTGAACAAATATGTATAAATATATATAATTTAAATAAATTCAAATTTTTTATTTAATGTAATTTATACATACCCGATATCTACCAAAACACTCTATGTGGAATGTGTCAGTTTGTCCTTGAAGATGTGTCGACCACATTTGATGCAAAGTGTTTCTTGCACCATTCAACAACATCATGTGTGCATTGTCTAGATGATCTTCTAGATAACTAATTTGATGCTTTCTTAAAGCTCGTTTGATGCAAGCTCATGCTCCATCATGATCACCCTTTCCATTCCCACTCTCAAAAAAACTCCAAACATGTGGTATTTTGTAGATTTTATGATATCTACAAAGTGCATAGAATGGCTGTGAAGATTTGAATTTTTTTGCACATCTATCTAACCATACAAAATGATTTTCAAATTTTAGACCCCTGCTTCTCAAATTCTCAAAAAATATTGTAAATCAATGTTGGACAAAAAGTGTGTCATTCTCTTTATCATCACTAATATAAAAGTGATATTCTTTCTTAATGGCTTGTTCTTTATTTTTACTCTCAAAACCATCCAATTTTGATTGTGCATGTCGATAACACACATGAACCATAATAGTGATCTTCTTTGAAAAGTAATACTCTAATTGAATCTCCTTTTGATGTATGAAGGAGTAATTTTTTACAAAGTCAACTACTGATAGAACTATTCCACGTGGGAAAGTATCTCTCAATGTTTGGAATTGTTATTCTTGCCACTCAGCAAAAAAGGAATGTTGTATGTATGGTTGTATCAATTTTCAAAAATCTTCCATAAATTTTCCAATGGGAATCTCCTCTTCTACATAGTTCAACCTTGTGGATTCTTTCCCAAAATTTGTTTGCAACTTTACATACTTGTACCTATGTGAGTAAAATATGTGAATAACTAATAAACCACACAATCAATGAAACATTACATCAAAGAGAATCCAAATAACAATCCATGAGAAATTGAAACAAATAAACTCTCTAAAAATAGTACTTACCTCTTGCAATTTATTGTCTTTGTTAGGTCAGTATCCTCAATTCTTGAAGGAAATTTAGCCAAATTTCCACATGTCTCACAAATTCCTTTTATGTAGTTTATTTGAGGTCCATTTTCATGATCACATGATATAGACTTTATGAACAAACTTGCTTGTTTAGGAGGTGCATTTTGAAACCCACATCTTTCTTCTCTCATCTTTTGAAACACCTGATAGTAGAGATCAAATTCAATATGATAACGTGGCAACAACAATTTTCAAAAAACTTGTTTATCTTCACATAATATGGCTTTAACCTTTGAAACATTGTTTTCCCAATCTTTATATGAGGATATGCATTACAAAAGTTCATATACATATAAAATTGTGTTATGTCTAGCCAATGTTTGATATTATTTTCATAAATAATAGGTCTAATCTCGTGTCTCATAACATCTCTAGTATTTGATGATGGACGAGTCTGATCATGTCAAAAAATTGAGACCAAGTTCCTAGCAACATCTTCAATCCTGTCAGAATGGGGAGATCTACACATAATTTCCCAATTGCCTTCTAAACTCTCATCCAAAAGCTTTCTCTTTTTCTCATATTTTATCAATTTGGTTCTACTATAACCAATTTTAGTTGAAAGTGTAGATATTTTTCTTTTTCTTGCTATATCCTTATGTACAATAGATGTCAACATCACCCTTCTTGTAGTGGCCTTATCCACTGATTGAGATCCTTTCCTAATGGAATCTAAACCCTTTTTAACATTTTAAACAATATTCTTTTGTAATCCCATGTGTTTCTTCTTATTTGATGTTGAATGTACACCCAACAATTGTAATGACTCTTTGAGCTCATCACGAAGAAGTAAACATGATAACAATTGGGTTTTTTCAAGTGTGTCTAGATGATTGATCATTCAATTTACAGATTTAGTCATTGACCTCTTTCTCTTATTATAAGGCTGGTTGGCATAATATTTCAGTTTCTCCATATCCATTTCAAGTAAATGATCTAAATTTCTATGAGAAATTTGTTTCCTCACCTTCTCATCTATTTTTATATGCTCATCCATACCAGTAGGAGGAAGTGATCCCGACCCCTCTCCAACATGCATTGTTTGAACTTGTGCCTCATCTCTATCTTCAAGGACCATGCGTTCTTGAATAGATTCATTTGATCCAATGTCTAGATTTGGCTCGACTTGAGCATGAAAAATTCTTGCTTGTTGAGCCCTTCCTACATGTCACAAAATATTTTTCAAAAAAAAGTGATAGATGATGTTATATAAGTGAAGTTTATCTATGCAAGTAAACAAACTGATAAGACATGATGCTATAAGTGAGAGAAGTTTCTGATAGTTTTATATGCCCATCCATACCAGTAAAAGGAAGTGATCTTCACCCTTCTCCAACAAGCATTTTTTGAACTTGGGTCTCCTCCCTAACTTGAAGGTCCATGTGTTCTTCAATGGATTCGTTTGATCCAATATCTAGATTTGGCTCGACTCTAGCTTGAGGAATCCTAGAGAATGAAACATAAAAATAATCAGAACATTGAAGTGATGAAAAGAAAAGACCAAAGACACAAAAAAACCTACATGCACATGTATGAAAACAAATCCGTAAATGAATAGGTCGAATTCCATGCCAAGCATCAAAGTTTGAGGATTATGCATACAAGTGACTTAGAACTTTTAGGCTAGTGATATAGCAAAGGAAACCCTTAGAGTATAACAAGGTGATCCAAAGAATGCCAACAAAATTGGGCTATAAGATGTTTCAAGGTTTCAAATAAATTTCCAATATCATGCTAAGATGAAAAAAGTTAAAAATTTATGGGACATATTTAACACAACCCAAATAATCAACTAAAACCAAACACAAATATTGAAACAAAAAGAATTGGCTTAAGGAATTGGAGTCAAGGATAAGATAAAAATCGCAACTTGCATTACCAAGATGACTTGAGGACATTTAAAAGTATTTATAGTGATTCAAGTGCAATAAAACTTGAAATTTTGAAAAAACACAAAATAAGTTCAAAATGAAGAAGAAAAGAAAGACAATATAAAAACAAGACCTAATAAAACTGAAAAGGAAACAAAGAAACAAAAAATGTAAAGTGGAGTCTTATATTGTCCAAGAAAAATGATACATATGCGCAAGGACAAAAAATATCTCCTATTCTTTCAATTAGAATTTCTTGGTCTTGGATGTATATCTCCACAATGAAATCTTACAAAAAATTCAAGATGGATAATTGTAAACTAATAGGTACTCCAATAAATGATGGTAAGAAACCTTCAAAACAAATGTGTGTTAAGACATAAAAAGAATAATCTATCATATAACTATTATTCCTTGGCACCATATAGCTTGAGTTTTGATGTATACATGTGTTGGTCTCTAGAAAACCTGACATTGCATTAGCTTTAAGTATAATTTAAGTTCTAATTTTCAAATAATTCTAGAGCTTAGAATTGGGCATTTATTAAAATATTTAAAAAATATTTTTTAAGGAACTATTGATCATTAGATTAAATTCAATGGGAGTTTAGAAAAATATTAAGCTAATAAGATGTTTCAATGTAGATTCGATAGGGGATATTGATCACCAAATATCAACATTAGAATGCTACTTCATTGTACATGAAGGTGTAGTTTCATGAATAATTAAGAAAAAATAATGGTTTCTTTCAAAGTGCAAAGTTAGAATATATAGGAATTTACAAAGCCATAAAATAATTAATGTGGTTGAAAAAATTATGAAAATCAAAGTGGCATAGTGAGGGACACAAAGTTTAAGGTTTCATTAGAGAACTAAGCATGTATTGAAGTACACTATCATTTTCTTCATTAACAAAGTAAAGAGAAAATTGTGTAGTGCAATACTCAACAATGATAATGTGATGACAAAAACATTAAAAAAAGGTACACTATTTTAGTTTAAGAGTACATTTTAAGTTGGGGTATTGTATGTTGAAAAATGGTCATACATTAAACATTTCTAATTTTAATAAGAAAGCCAATGCAAAATTTATGCACATACAAATTTATGTTTAGGTGTACTAACCAAATTATTGGGTGGAGTAATGCACATTATGGATTCCATCCCATCAAATGAATACTCATGTTTTTTCAAAGTAAAAGTCCTAAACACACACTTGAGAGTGAGAGAGAGAAGAAACAAGCATGTACCTTGTTTCTTTCTATGATAATTTTCCAAGTTTTGTTCACGCCTCTTTTTTTCTTCTTCATTTGACAATTTTTGTTGAGACACATTTTTTCTTTTTCTTTATTGTCCCATTTTCTTCTTCAACTTAAAGATGGCTCAAAACAAGTCCTCTACCAACTTAGTTAAATTCTCCTTAAAATTTTTCCTTGATTGATAAAAATGAAAAGTTGTTGAGCTCCAATATTTGCCTCCTTGATAAATGTGCAAAAACTTCTCCAAAATATGTGCTCCAGGTGATATAAATGAGAATTAATCTTGCAATTTGATATCTAAAATAATGAAAAATAAGCTTCTATTTATATGCATATGGGATGGGAAAAAAATTATTCTAATGTACATGGAATAACTAGATCCTAGTTTAAATGAATCAAGTAGTAAACAAACAAGTTATTTCAATGTGGAGTTTGTTGTTATTTAATTCATAAGTATTCACAACATATCTAGTAATTTTAGAATTTTGTTAAAGTGTCAAAAATGTATATTAGAGGTATAATTTGAATTGAATTTTCTTAATTATATTTGAATTGAATTTCAAATTACTTGTCAAAAATGTATAATAGAGGTATAATTTGAATTAAATTTTCTTAATTATATTTGAATTGAATTTCAAGTTACTTGTTAAAAATATTATATCTTGTTCTCAACTCAATGGTTCATGTTGCTTAAATCATTTTAAAAAAAATATTTATTGTGATCAACATGAATGAACTTAATTATAAAGTGGCATTTATTTCCCTAAAATTCTACTAGAGATCAAATGTATATTGAATATAATGAAATGTAAGTTGTAAGAGATCATAAAATAAGAAAAAATGTATGTATATTGAATATTTAAAGCAAATGCATACATATATTATGTGTAAACATGTTTAAACCATAAGCAAACACATGTACATACATGTAAAGGGATTCAAAGTATAAACATAACACATATTATAAGCAAAGAGGAAAATGTATATATATATCATATAAGAAAATATATGTACATATCATATAAGCAAAATGTAAATTAAAGATCATCAAATGTCGAATACTAAAGATCAACAAATAAGCAAATGTATGTATATCATATAAGAAAATGTAAGTTAGAGATCATCAAATCTCGAATACTAAAGATCATCATATAAGAAAATACATGTGGTAAAGATCATAAATCTAGTGTGCAGGGTCTAATATGAATGTTTACTCCAGTTGAATGACCATATGAATGAGAATGATCTTGCTCTAATGGATGTGCTGAGCCCTGCAAATAAAATTGTGTACAGGATGTGTTAAATACATATAATTTATATTAAATAAATTTTATGAAATTTATTTTTAAATGAACTTGTATTTTTAAATATCAATCTAGATCTATGCATACATAAATATTGCATGTACATATACATGTGCATGATTATATAAAAATGTAAAACTCACATGTCCACTAGCAACAAATTCATCCGCAGAGTCACGTCGATCATGCACACGATCTAGACCAAGGCTGGGAGTGATATGAGGTATTTCCACCTATAACAATATATATACATATATATATCAACTTACGTGAATATCTAGTTTTAAAAAAAAAAATGAAGAAAGAATTGAAACATGCACATGCACACATACATGCACATCATCTGATATCAGATGACCTAAGTCCTCTAAAATGGTCGCCTCCACCATATCCACCAAACATTCAAGTGATGAATCAACATCTGCATCCATCTAATCTATCCCATCTTGTGCCAGAAATGATGAAAGTAGAGGAATATGAAGGTGATATGGCATCAACGATGATGAACTAGAACCAATCAACATATCAATAAAATCCATAGTCCATGTAGCTGCAAAATGAACTGTAGGTGGATCTTGATGCGCACTACTGCTCAGCTGAGAGTGATGGGATCCTAGAACTGAATGGCCTCTACATCTCAAATGATCTCTAACATGCTCTATATCGATCCCATTATCTGATGCAATGTGGGAATATGCCTCCAATAGGTTCTCAGCCAAACAATGTAGTCATGTGTACCATATCTCCTGTAAGTGCATCAAGTTGTGTAGGAGTAGGGATGTTGACCACTGTAAAAGGATCGTTGGTGGTCTACTATGTTGAAAATGGCATGGATCAGGAATGTCTAGACATCAAATACTGACCTACTCGATCATCAGATATCCTAGTGGTGGTAGCCACAATGTCATCTACAGTGTCAATTGCTTCCTTTTGGGAAGCAACGACAACCTCATCTGCTATGGGGGCTAGAGCTGGGGTGAGAGCAGGAGACCTCTCACCAACCAATACCCTAAACACTGGGGGTGGTCTATATGCTCAATGATAGGTGGGCCTATCGGCAATCCTGCCACGCCCTTGACCAGCATATGGTGGAATGTCTATGTAGTTGACTTTGAGGCCCAAATGGACCTCAACATACAACTATTGAACAAAATACAATGGAATCCAGTCATTGTTTGGGTATAGACCATGTGCTACGAGAAATCATGGGTAGATCAATGAGGCCATAGCATGATCGACACATCTAGTGACTTGGTATCTCCTAACCTTACATTTTGATAAAATGGAAAACAAGTGGATTTTATCATTTCTTTGGTCACACTATCCTGTATTTGTTTAAGGGAAACGTCACCATGTACTTCTTTCCGCATGTGGGAAAGAATAGCAGCTACTCTATCTAGGGAATATGCACTAGTCCTCTCAAGTTCATCTTTTATTTTTTCTAGACTATGCATTATTAACATGCACGGTTCACTATATATCCCCGGGTTTGCACCTTGTGCTAATGAATATATCAATTTTTTAATCTCATTAGTGGTATTTCCAAAAAAAAATTCTCCAGGTGGAACATCTTCATTTTCCATGTTATATATGTTTGTACACCTAAAGGAGCATTGAGACCTTGGTAAATAATATATCTAGATATAGAGAATATATTTATCTAAAACAGTTCTAATAATTCATCTACTCATCAATAATATTTTCATACCATTAAAAATTTAAAAAGAATTGGATGACAACTATAATCTATAACATAGTATCCTGAAATGGTTCAAATTTTAAATGAAACAATGAAAGAAAGAATAAGAAAACAAAGATTAGTGTTAAATTATTTGAAAATCATTGAGGATAAAAATATCTAATCTAATAGTTGTTAACATAAATGAACTTCAAAATAGGATTATGTAAGTGAAAAATAAATTCTATTGCCTGCATTGAACCTAAATCTATCTAGTTAAGATATGTCTTAAATTAAGAATTCACACTAGAATATAAGTGAAAAATAAATTCTATTGCCTGCATTGAACCTAAATCTATCTAGTTAAGATATGTCTTAAATTAAGAATTCACACTAGAATATCAATATTCCATAAGAATTTGATAAAGAGGATGAATTTAATGGAAGATAATATAAAATCCTCCATATGAGGATGAATTTTCTCATTACATTATGAATGAATCATCTCAATTATATAGCCAAGAACATCAAAAAATTATAGATTGGAAAGCAAAATAATCAGACATTTATCATATTATTATATGTATAAAGTTTAGATACCATCAAACTATTTAAATTTATAGATTGCATAAAGCTATAAATTGAATCATTAAAACTAATTTATTAAGAATCAAATCTAATAAAGTTTGACTTCATATTGCATACTTGATATAAATATAGATCTCACTAATCCAACCATACATTTTATATATGTTAAAAAATATATAATTGTTATGCCCATAATTTTTCACTAGAAAAACCCAATAATATTTTTTTTGAATCCTTTAATTACGCTAATTAATGCTTTAAGCATTTATGATGCAACAATAACCATCTCCAATAGAATTGACATCCATTCTTTAATTAATTTGTTGGTTTAACTTGCTAATGTGATACTATTATTAATGTATCTCTCACTATTAACTATACTTTAAATATTAAATTTGCAAGTATCACAATTTAATGGTTACACTAATAATATTATAATGGTTATGTCATCATAACCCACAATGAGTTGTTTCTACTTCTATTTCTTGTTGACAGTAAGGTCAATATGGTATTATGATTATTAGGATAGTTCCTCATGACCCAACGATGGAATTTAAAGTACTAAATATGTAACTTTTGATGGTAATAACAATATGAATAATTATATGGTTTGCATTTATTTATTTATTTTCCTCTCATATTTCAACATCTTTAAATTTTTTTTCCAAAAATGCTATCCAATTATTGATGAGCATTAATAAGGTTAAGTATGCTAAGATTAGTATTAAGGTAACTATCGATATGAATATTGATAAGAGTATTAACAATACTCGATGATATTAAGGCTCCCTTTACAATTAATACAAACATTCTATCAATTTTATTACTCACAAATAATATTAAACTTTACTCATAATGGAAATGTTAATGTGATAGTGATATCATGTTTACATATACCCTCATTTATACTATTACAAATACCATCCATTAATACCCATATCAATACTATAATAAATTTTATTAATAATAGTAATAATGTATATATATAATAACGCATAAACACTATTATTTGTCATCTCATTGTTGCTTGCAAAACTTTTATTACCATCTTAGCATCCCTAATAAGATTATCAATAAAATACTTTTCTTACTCGGGTGATTTTATTTGTGACTTATTTTAGTATGATGATCCCCATTTATATTACCCTCAATAATAGTATCACTATTTGTTATTAATGTATTTAATTTTATTTCTTTTATCTAACTCTTATATATTGTTATAGCATTTATTTAATTGTTCATCTCTATTACAAAAATAACTATATGATTAAATATATTGCATACTTGTTATAAGTATCTCACTAATCCAACCATACATTTTATATATGTTATAAAATATATAATTTAACAATTTATACAACTTCTAATTGTGATAAAGACAAGAATCTTAATCTATACCATTATTTTGAGTTTGGTTTAATAGAAATTGAAAAAAATTATAATCATAAAAAAAGCAATGAATAAACTAAGGATCATTTTAACAATGGTGAATTAGTGCCTAAAGATTGGCCTAAGACTTTACAATATTCAACATTCTCATCACAAATTATATATGAAAACCAAGGATCATTTGGTTATATATATTTTCATAGATTTAAAATTTGAATATTTATTACTATAACATGTTCATTACAATTAGATTTTTAAATAATATTGTAATAATTTATTATGTCTTTGAAATTTGTTTTGTGGATTTTAATGTTGTTTTTTAAATTTAAGTTAGATTAAGTAGAATCTAATGAGATACCTTAAAAAGATTCAAGTTTTATAATTTAAATCTCCCTCTTATATAAATATAGTTTTTTCTAGTCTTACAATTTCTTGTGTCATCTGTTCAATTATTTTAGCTATGGATTTAGCCGCAATCTTGTAGGAGGTATTAAGAAGAGTAATTAGTATCCACCCTCAGATAAAATAAAAAAATTTTTCCTTTAGGAATTAATTTATCAACCCTTGATTAATAGAATTTAAATGATGGATCCCTTTGATAAAGCTACCTTTTATACCTCATAGAGTCCTCCTTGATGAATGGACATATTGTTTTAAGGAATTGTGTAGCTAAACCATCTATTCCAAGACTTTTTGAGTATTCAAATCCTTCAAGGAAATATCAACCTCCTCAAGGGTGAATAAATTATCTAAATGTGCCTATTTTTTGAGACCAATTATTTTGGGTATGCAAGTGCCAATCAATTCCTCAACTATATCTTGAAGTGGATCTCCTTCAACTAGATCAATTAAAAATTATTTGTAATGTTGGAGGAAAATGGATTTAATATCATTAGAGTTGTCATGGAACTACCTCTCTTGATCAACGATAGATATTATCCACTCTTGAGAATGTAAATATGTTCGAGATAACTAAAAAATAATTTGTATCCCTTATATCCTTTCATCCAATGTAGCCTATCTCTTAATTGAGATCCTCTACCACAATTAAGTTCAAATCTTCTAAGTTTTATTTCAACGGAAGCAACCACTCATTGTAGAAAAGTTATTAGTAAGTGCTAAAGCCAAAACAAGTTTTTTTTTTCTATTTGGATCCATATATTTTTTTCCATTCTAGATCTCTTTCTAGCCATATTCTTATTGTAAGATCATAGTAAGGTAGTGTGCAATAGATTTAATCACATCATTCCACAATTGTATCCACTTACCATTTTGTTGAGGTCTAGGAACATCAACCAAAGGGATATTAGGGAAGCAAGGTGATCAATTTGATTGAGGTGGGAAGTGTTTAGCTTGAAGGATAGATTATTAGGTATGAGGAATAAGAAGTTTGAAAAGTTTAAAGAATTGGGAGGTGATATGTGAGATAAGTTTAATAAAATCTACTTAAATAAGGGTGTTTTGTGGAGAGAGGACAATGTAAAGAGAAATAAATAAGTGAAATCTATCAATACAACTAATTTTCCCTTAGTTCACCATCTCTTTAGTTGGTCCAAGTGAACTAGTGATGAGTATAAGAATATTTTTTGTCTAAAATGGGATCTAAACCCTTGATGGTATTTCTAGTTAGGATGTAGGAATTCAATTACTTTTTACAGAGTTTATGAGAACTAAACCAACTTGTATATTGGTTTTTTCCACCATATCATATTCACCTCCTTGTATCCATTTAGTCATAGGGAGGGCATAAAAATCCATTCCTATAATTTAACTTGAGATGAGGAGTCATTAGGCATACAATTAAGAAAAAATGAATAGGTATTCCTTGTATTATTAGTAAGCACTAAGCACAATTGTTGTTGGGATCCACTCCTCAATATATGATAAACTTAGCCAAGTATTGGGAAACGTGGATCAACCTTGCATTCTAATATTTTGATTTATTATTTTGTCCTTATATTAGGAAATGAGGCATCTCACTTTGTGTTGGTAGTTATTTGTCATTTGTTGAATGCTTTGGGAGGTGTCTAAGATGTTCTAAGAGAATATAATATCATTATAGCTTTATAAGATGAAACCCTCTTATGACATATTCTTATGACATTTAAGAGCATGACTATAGAATATTTATAGTAAAGTATTGACCAACATTATGAAAAATCATAAGAAATATTTTAATGGGTTTGAATATATCAAAGTGGAATACAAAAATTGTTGTTGAATTATTTTCACTCATGGTTTCAATAAACCACTTTTAATGTATAGTTTCAAAACATCCCATTTATTAGTACTTGAGTATATAATATCACATGATTCATATGTTTGGCTTGTAGATATTGTTAGTGCTTGAGTATATAATATCCCATTTACTAGTGTAGGAATATTTTTACACCACTACTTTCTTTCATTTGGTATTAAGCCTTGGCCATCTTGCATTCTAGGTGTTACAGGTATAGTTTTTTTGTACTAATCTTGGAGTGAGTGGGACCTTGCATAAAAGAAAATCTTGTTGTAGGAAACATAGCAACTATGTCAAGGAAAAAGATGTGGACATTTACAAGAACTTTTTTTTTTAAGTAAAAGTGGGAGACCACTTATAATTTTATTTATATATACTATTTTACATATAGCTGGTTCAGGTGGACATATTGGCAGGAAAGAACAAGCAAGAAAACCCCCATTTGCAATCCAAGTAACAAATTTTACAAAATATCAAAAAGACCAGTGAGGTCCCAACACAAATGACCAATTGTCTTATTACAATGTTACATAAGAACATTGGTTGAATACATCAGTACATATGCACATTATCTTATGCACCCAAAATACCCAAAAGAAGAAATCATACTAGATATACTCATGACCCGAATACATAACACTACAGATTACAAAACCTTACTAAACATAAGACTGATAAGCTCGGAAGCCACTTTTAAAAAGATGCATATTTTCCACCAACATGTTGAAAAACATTAATCGAGCTTTCTTTTGTTTCCACTCATTTACCTTTGTGTTGGCGATCATGTTCAAAACAAGGTTTTTATTTGTTAATATCAAGCACATAATGATAACCGAATTTCTTTTTGGATGAAGATGGAAGTTGCAAATAATGAATGCAAACATGACTTCTCAAGAAAGAAATGGCATGATATTTTCTTTTTAAATCATCAATCTCCTCCATGGAAATGGCATATTTGTATCTGTTTAGAGCTTGGTAGAGATGTGATGAATTTTCATGAATTGTGGATAATAACATGCCTTGGAATATGTCAGCATACCTCTTCTTATGAAACAAAACCTTCTTTCAATAATTAACATTATAAATTAATACTTGGCTCATATTGTATAATCACACTAGAAACCAACAATGGAAGATTGAGAGTCTCAACTAAGAATTCCACCTTATAGATAACATTCATACTAGAAGCCAACAACTTAAGACCAAATTTCATAAATAAATTTCATGTGTTCTATATCATTCCTTTGAGGGGTCCACAAGTACCATGAGCCTTTTGAAATGCTTCTCCATCTAAATGCATCCATTCCAAGACCATTGGGAGGTGGGTATACAATATGAGCCAAGTATTAATTTTTAATGTTAATTATTGAAAGAACTTGGTATATAAATTATTCAAGCATCTTAATTCTCATACAAAGTTACATCTTAGTCAATTTCTCAATGTATGAGTTCCATATATTTGTAATTTTTTCTTAATATAAAAACTTATTTTATTTCATTAATTAACCTATCTATTCCATGTTACAAAGGATGCTTTTATTTTAAATTATAAGTATATAATTCAAAATTAATTAGTAATTTTCAAGATAGAGTACACACAATTTCTTTAGTTAAAATAAAATAATATTCTTATTTCCATGTGAGAGTTATGTAGAATGGTATCTTGATGTCTCGAAAACATTTCTTTCATGTACATACTAAATTTTTATCATTACATTAAATGAGTGGATCATCTCAATTATATAGCCAAGCACATCAAAAATTTATAGATTGGAAATAAAAATAATCACACATTTATCATATTTTAAATATGTATAAAGTTTTTACTATCAAACTATTTATACTTATAGATTAAATTATTTTTGAATTTGGTTATTTGGGTTCAACATGTCATGCTATAGGATTTTCTTGTGTTTTCACCATGTTGTCATGTGTAGATAGCTATGTATTTTATAGGTTTAGGAATTTTAGAGGAAGGCAAGGTTGAACAAAATGTATAAGGATGAGATGGAGCCTTGTTTACCTTAGGATTTTGTTGAGGCTCCCTTTGAGCATAATCGAGGGGTGGTTGGTCCTCTTGTAGACATGACTAATTTAGAAGGTCTTGTCAAGAGAAATTTAGAGGAGATTGGTACAAACAAGAATCATGTTACAGATGGATTAGTTGGAGTTCATTTCCTCTACCATTCTCTTGAATTGCAACATTCAGCTCTTGGTATTTCTTAGATAATAATTTAAAAATATGAAGAATGTTCAAGTTTAGAAGATTATAGGAACCCTTTATTCCCTTTGGTCTCAAGTTTGGAAACTAAAGATGGAAACTCCATTAAAAACCTCAACTATGCTCATTCATAGAAAAGGATAAGGTTGACAATAAGATATAGTTCCTTGAAGAATTTTGGATTCAAGTTGTGAAATGATAGATCTACTAATGTTTTTGGGAAAATGACCCTCTTTATTAGATACATTGCCACTATTGGTGGAGTATTTCTAATTGGATGTTATTTTTCTAACTTACAACTATATTTTTCTTGTTGTTGTTCCATGCCAATATGATTGATCATTTTTTGTTTCTTTATTGGTCTTTGTAAAAGGGTGGGGCCCTTTCAAAATTTCTATTTCTAATTCATAAATTCAACCAAAAGTATTTACCCTAAAATTAAAATATAAATTTAAACTTTAAAATAGCATTTACTCCAATTAATGGTATTGTCATTTGTTCCAAAATTGACAATTTTTAATGTTTAACAACATTACTATTTGGTTCTCCAAGGTCATGCCCTAAAACCAACAATAAAAGAAATATTTATTAGCACTTTCTCTTAATGCGAATGGTTTTGTTTGTTATACATTGGGCACTATATATTGGATAATAACACTTGCAATGCTTATATTACTAATATATAACAACATTATTATCATTTCATAACATTAATGGTAAATACTATTATTGCAATATTAAAATTTACTCTAAATAATAATATTACTATTTATAATACATACTAACATTTCCCTTGCATGTTCATATGAAATAAGTTTCAATTTATTATGTTTTATTATAATTATTATCCATAATATAATATTTTCATCAATGTTAATATTTGTATTTATGATACATAATGTGATTATAACCCAATTATTAGTGTTAAGTATGTTATTGGAGATGACATTCCTTAATATAAATATTACCTATTAGTATTATTTTCTTTTATCTTGTAACCACAATAATTTTTCATTTACAACCTTACTATTAAATATTAATAGAGTTTATTCATCTACTCAAAGGAATAAGTTTTACCTGATTTATATTAAAAAAAAAATCCTAATATGTAGTTCATCCTCTAATATTCAATGCTGATTTGAAAGAGTATATATATATATATATATATATATATATATATATATATATATATATATATATATATATATATCCTATTATTCTTTATGTTTAATTTCAAAATTTTAATGCTCTCAAGTATAGGTTACAAGTGCATTCTTTACAACCTTCCCCCTACTTGTGCCAAAATGGGAGCTTTGGACAGGGTATGGGCATCAATCATATCATCAAGGGGGAATTTTACCAGATGTTGTAGTTGCAATTGCAAGTGCCCTGGTAGACATGTATGAAAAATGTGCAAGGCACATGAACTATTTGATATAATGCCTCAAAATTTTTTTTTAACAAAGTGAGCCTTTAGAAACATTCAAGAAAATGCAATTGGCAGTGCCTTGGTACAAATGTATGCAAAATGTGGAAGCATAGACAAGGAACGTTAATTTTTTGAATTTTTTTTTAAATGGGTATGCAAAATCTTTCAAACAACTGGACTGTAAAGTCAAATTCGACACTCCCCACCTGTGCCAAAATTGGAGCTTTAAAACACAGTATGAACAATTATCAAAGCATAATAGAAATTAAGTTTTTTGTTCTTGAAAGGCTTTAGAAAATTTCAAGCAAATGCAATTTCACTTTCAACAAACTTAATTTTAAATCTACTATAAATTACCATTTCATTCCATTTAGGGTATAATTTTTTTTAAAAATAAATTCAATTTGAAACACAATTTCAATCACCAACCTGTTGCTCACTATGGCTTGGTCAAGAGGTTGATGAAATTAGAAATGTGGTGCACATTTTTCCCTTGGGTTCACTTCCTTTGCTTTTCACATTCACCGTCCTCCTCTGTTCATGTTCACTACTTTACAAATAGTCATGTGAAGTGTGTGTGAAAGTGACTTCTTCTTCTTTTTTCCATAATTCAAGGGGTTTGGTCAAACCCAAGTTTGACCGAACCCTATAAAATATGTTTATTTTATTGGGTCGTTGAGTAGTTTAGTTGAACAAGGGGTTCGACCAAACTTATAGGTTCGATAAAACATATAATAGTGTTCAATCAAACCTATAAGTTTGGTTGAACCCCTTGATATGGTGGAAACAAAAATAAATGAGAATTCCTTCCTCAAAATAAGTGTAAACCACTATTATGCTTTAACCCTAAAGGGAGGGAGAGATAGACTTGAAAATTAGTTATCTACCTCTACCTCCCCCCCTCTCTCTCACACACACAAGATCTCTCTCTTTATACCTCTCCCACCCTACCTTTGTATCTAGATTTACCTACATCTCTCTTTATTCCTTGCACCTTACCTGTCTGTACCTACACCTCTCCCCCTCCCTCTTTTCCTCTCTCTCTCCCACCCTCCCTCTCTCTATCTGCACTCACCCTCTCCCTCTTGACCTACCTTTACCTCAATCCATCCCACCCACCTCTCTTTCTACCTACCTCTTTGTCCTTCCCAACTTCCCCCCTCTATCTACTTCTATCTCCTTTTTCCTCTCTACTTTCCCTATCTCACATCACTCTCTCTACCTACCTATCCATCTATTCCTTCAAAATCACCTCTCTTTACCTACCTCTCCATGTCTCTCCCTCCCCCTATCCATCTATACCTCTCTCCACCTATGGGAAGAGGAAGGTTAGGAGAGATGGTGAGAGATGAGTGATATAGTGAAGTATAGAGGAATGCATTTATTCCATGGAATTCTTAAGTTCAATATGGACTTTTAGTTAATACATTTTTTTTACCAATGTTGTCCATATTTTTATTATAAATGATTAATTGAATAAATTGAATAATGAATTGATGAAACTATAAATGATTAATGTTATTCATATTTACATTATAATTGATTAATTAAATAATTGAAGAAGGATCTTTTTTACCATGTAATTGATGCAATCATTGTAATTAATCATTCATAATTCTCCTCAAATGTGTTTATAAGGCATGTGGATGAGAGTTTGAAATATTCAAATTCCTTATAGAAGCTAGGAATTATTAAAGAAGAAAGTGATGGAGAAACTAGGGTTTTTTAAAACAATGATTGTATTGATAAAGATTTAGTAGAAAGGAGAAGTCTCTTTAGAAATATATACAAGAATAAATATAAGTGCTATAAATTCATTATAAAAAATGGTAGAAAAGGGAAGTAGATAAAGATTGGGAAAGTAGAGAGGGAAGGGGAGAGAGAAGTAGATAGAGGGGGGAAGTTGGGAAGGAGGGAGATGTAGGTAGAAAGAGAGGTGGGATGGGATGGGTTAAGGGAAAGGTAGGTAGAGAGGGAGAGGGTGAGTGGAGATAGAGATAGGGAGGGAGGGAGAGAGAGGGAAAGAGAGAGGTGTAGGAAGAGAGGTAAGGGTGTGTGTGAAGGGGAGAGGGAAGGGGGGAGATAGGGGTGGTAGGGTGGGAAGGATAGAAGGACCCAAAATAGACTTAGTAGGAGAGGGAGATGTGATGGTGGATTAGAGGACATATGCTGTTAGAAAACCAGGAATCAGTTGCTAGACCAAAATACTTCCACCAAAGAGAGATAATGGCGAGAATGCTTGCTATCAATATGCAAGATTGATTCACAATTGAATTGATTACAAATGTACAAGATAAGGCTTGCTTATAAAAGGCAAGCATACACAACCCTAAACCTAACTTGAGCTACAAGTTAGCTCAATTAGATAAGGATAAGAAAATACAACCTAGCACTTAATTAAAAGCCTAAGTAAACTTATGAAGATGTAATTAAATAGTTAATTACACCAACACCCCCCCATAAGTGCAACTTATGGAGAAGATTATAATGCAAACTACTACATGGGTCCCAGCAACTAGGCCATGTTAGGTACCCATTTATAGATTCAAATGAAATTCAATCTCTCATAAAGCAGAGAAAAGGAGAAAACCCAGTGGGAAGAAAACCCCTCTCCAAAAGAGAGAAAACAAGAAAAACAAGCATGACGAATGTAAACATGATGTATGGAGGACTCAATGATACCCCCAAGTACTACATCCATCATGAATATACAATAAATGACCCCCCCATAAGAGGGAAGTAGTGAGATAAGATATCCCATGCATGCTGAAGAAGCTCCAAAGTCAATGAAGAATGCCTAAAAACAAAAGATGACCCAATGTCTACAAGCAACACATCTCCCCTTAGGAAGAAAAAAATCCATAAGCTGATGAAGAAGCCACTCCATATCCAACTGAAAAGAGGAAGAATGAACGCTCAACATGTATGCCTCTGAAAACTGAGTAGGATCCTCCAAGCTTGAATGAGCCACAACCTAATCATGGTCAAACTCAACCAGGAAACATGACAAATCAAGTGATGGAGGAGACTCGTGAATATCACTATCCAAAGACAAAGAAGATGGTGTAACAGTTGTGCTGAAACTGTCATCAAAGAGGAGAGAAATCCCCTCAAACTTGTGTCCTCCAAATCTGTAGTATGAGACTCTAGGAACAAGGTAGAAATCCCTATCAAATAATCATCCCACAAAGAAAGATCTGAAAAACTATGATTATCCTGCTAAACAGAAGCAACAATGGCTGAAGAAGTAGGAGGTGGAGGTGTAGGAACTTCAGCACAGGTCTCTAAAATACCAAGGTGTAGATGACCAAACTTCTCCTCACTAATATGGGTCACACTCAATGGAGTGTGTGATGCAGTCAAAGGAACATTATTAGCTTCTGAAGAAAAATGTGAAAAAGAATATACTCGAGATGAATGATCAACCATCCCGATTGCAACAATATCCCTAGTCTCCAAGTCCCTTATATACACCCTATCAGGAGTGAACTCAACTGTTTTACCTTGACCCCCATGAGTAATTTGATAAATAGAAAGGAGATTAGTGGTCAAAGAAGGAACACAAAGCACATCATTGAAAGTCCCTTCCCACTTACCTTCATGAATGTATTGTTACCCATCAGAATGTGAGGTGAACTACAAGGCTCAAAAGAAGAGAACATTTCCTGTGAAGATGCCATATGATGAGATTCCCCTGAATCAAGAAGCCATCCTTGAGAATTAGGACTTGTAGAGGCCAAGAGTGCATGCCCTTTCATATTATGTAGCCTAGAAGTGGATGTTGTGTTCTCTGACTGTGATGATGATGGAGCTGCCAAATGTGATGGTGAAGAAGAAGTAGAAGACATTGATGAGGGCAGTTGAATGTTATTCTTTTGAAGAAGGTGTGTGAGTTCATCAATCTTCTTATTATAACATCTATGCTCATCATGTCCTAACCTTTTGCAATATGCACATTTGGACTTCTTTTTTGATGATTCCTCTTTTGAAAAGGATGAGGGCTCATGAGTGCCATGTGAAGGAGAATCTTTACCTTGCTCATTTGACTTGGTTTCCTTTTTGTGCTTCTTTCCTTTGCCACTTGAAGCCTTTGTATCATTTTCAATAAGAGCTTGAGATGTTGAACACTTCAATGTATCCATGTGCATCAACTCTGCTTGTTCCCTTTGTGCAACAAATTCATCAAGAGAAGGCATTTTATATGTATCACCAAGAGCATCCATTGTAGCATAGAAAGTACAAACAAACATAGAATATGAAGAACCAAGCTTTGCAAGAATAGAAAGTATCATCTGTTCATCGTCTTTAACAACCCCACATTTTGATAACTGCAATCTGAGAGAGTTGAGCTTAGAGAAAAAGTCTTGAATATTGTCAAAATCTGAAGGATTAAGACCCATTAGTTCATTTTCCAACTTAAAATTCCTTAGCTTGTTTGGCTTACCAAAGAGGCTCTCTAAAGTAGTCCAAACTTCATGAGGATGTGTGCAAGACTCAACATGATATCGAAGATTTGGAGAAATGGACAGAAGAAGATTACCGAGGGCTTCATCTCTTCTATCAAACCATTTTCTTTTCTCTTTTGCTCCATGTGGTTCTAGATCTTGACCAAAAGTGATTCGTTGCAGCTTCAACTTTAATAGTAGCAACTCCATCTGAGATTTCCACTCATGATAATTAAATGGAGTTAGAAGTACAACTTTTGGAAAATCCATGATGAGAGAAGAAGAACAAATTCCTGCACAAAATCAGAAAGCAACTCCTTTGTCGCAACTTTGGAGAGAAAAATCACTGCAAAATATCTGGGGCTGAATGGCCATTGGCTTTTCCCTCTTTATTTGGAAATAAATAAGTTTTAGAAGATCTTTTAAGAATCTCCAAAAAACTTGTTAGTTTTTTTTTTAAAAAGAAAGCATTTTTTACAAAAAAATCCTGCCCTCTTTTTGAGAAAAAACTAACCGATAATGGGGAAATATTGCCATGCAAAAAATCTCGATCAGCCAATGAGAAAAAATCATGCAAACCGCCAATGGAGAAATGAATGCTCTCTGAGCTGCGATCATACTGTTGGCAGGAAGAAAACACAACACCACCAATACAAATCTAAAGATGGATGTACGCTATCAGAGGGTACGAATGATGCCGATGAAAGGACTATCCATGTGGAGTGTTCGTATCTGCGAACTTGTTGAATGCTGATGCAATTTTGTCAACGCCGATGGGATGGGACTAGCAGATTAACCACAAAACTTGAATGCAGCCGACAAGCCCTGTGACCAAATAAATTCGCGTACCCTATAGATTGACATATGCCAAGTATAGATGGAAATTTCTGATGGAAGAACCAATGACCAATGGCCTAAGCCTGCGTACTTTTGACAGGCCGATATAATGAAAAGACAGCAACCTCAGCTAGAGATTGAAGAGTGGCGATAACCAAGTTGTGTACAAATTCGACCAATATGTATGATTTAAATACCGATGCAGCCAAGGATGTCAGGTACCAGTTGAGCCAGTGGACACCAGTTGATGGTACAACGACCAAGCAATAATGAATGTAGCCACAGATTAAATAAACCCTCTGATAAATTCCAATGGAATATGCCAATCCCAAAATAATGGAGAGACTGTTGAATGGATAGGAGGGTACACAACTGGATATGACCGATGGAAGGGCCAGCGAAAAAAGATGCCAATAATGGTACTGACCATAGATCAATCAACGGATCTGAGTACCTGTTGACTTTAATAAATATTTTTCCCAGACTTGAAATAAATCCCCAAATATTGCCATAAATATTTTGCCCGATAAAACAATTTTTGCCTCAAAAATTTATGAATATTTTACCTCAGAAAATATTTAACAAAATATTTTTTTTGCAAAAATAAGAAAGATCGTACCGCTGAGAAGGTTGTTCCAGCAAACAAAATTTTCCTCAAAAACAACTTTACTCAAAATGCACGAATTTATAGTCAAAATTTGTCTGTGGAGCCTTTTGATCTCAACCGTGAGGTTATTGAAACCCGAATCTACACCCAACAAAAATCTTCAAGCCAAAAAATAAAACCCTCAGATCTGAGAAGGAGTCCGCAACCCTGGAAGCTTTGATACCATGTTAGAAAACCAGGAATCAGTTGCTAGACCAAAATACTTCCACTAGAGAGAGATAATGGCGAGAATGCTTGCTATCAATATGCAAGATTGATTCATAATTGAATTGATTACAAATGTACAAGATAAGGCTTGCTTATAAAAGGAAAGCATACACAACCCTAAACCTAACTTGAGCTACAAGTTAGCTCAATTAGATAAGGATAAGAAAATACAACCTAGCACTTAATTAAAAGCCTAAGTAAACTTATGAAGATGTAATTAAATAGTTAATTACACCAACATAGGCACCCAAATTGGATTTATAGCTTCAAGGAGGGATAGGGATAATGTTTTTGGAAAGGGATAGGGATAATATTTTTGAGCTAGTATAATGGAGGGGGATGGTGACAAATGGTTTGGAAGAATGATAACACATGATGTATTGACTTAAGAGATTCTTTCTTCTCTTGAGAAGTTGAAATGGAAAAGGAATCTGAAGAAGTAGACCAAAGTGAATGAGATAGATAGTGTATTGACTAAAGAGATTCTTACCACTCTTGAGAAGTTGAGGAAGGTACATGTGTAGTATGTGCAATGAGAAAATGGCAATGTAGAAGTGGATAAAGTTAAGAGGTTTTGTATTCCATATGAATTTGTGCAAGTAAAGAATGTAAGAGATGATGTTATAAGTGGATTTGAACAAATGAACTCAAAGATTCTTGAACTTAAGAATTCCATGGAACAAATACAATTGGAAATAGGTAACAAGGAAAATGAAAAATCAGATCTAAGTGCAAACAAAGAGAATCGGTTGGGTGGAGACATGAAGGGATTATCTATAAAGGTAGACAAGTCTTGTAAAGAACTTGTTAAAAGAAACATCTACATTCTCTAATCATAAAGAAACTCTCAAAGCTGAGAAAAAAGCGGTTACAAAGCTACATAAAAGTATTCAAGACATTGAAAAATCTATCCAAGAAAGGGATGTTTCTATCCTAAGGGTTGATGAGGGAGCAATTGATCTAAAGATTCTAGTAAAAGATATGAAAAAATGTTAGAAGATCATGACAATGAATAGTAGGGGGTGTTAACAAGTAAGAGAAATGGAGATTAGGGAAAAAAATTGTCGCATCTTTTCCTCACTCTCTCTACCTACCTCTCCCTATATTCCTTGAACCTTACCTCTCTCTACCTACCTCTCCATGTCTCCCTTATTTTAGGCTAATATGCATCTAAGAATGAAGAAAATGTTATACTAAATGCCAAATACAACAATCTCTTATTACATAAGCCACAATCTCTCCTTCCCTTTTTCTCTCCCTCCTATCCCTCCCACCCTAGGACTGCTTCCTATCTCTCTCTCAAGTCTCTCTCTCACTCTCCATCTCTCTCTCAGGTCTTTCTCTCTCTCCCTCTTAGGTCTCTATCTCTCACTCTCCATCTTTGTCTTAGGTCTCTCTCTCACTCTCCATCTCCCTCTCAGGTCTTTATCTCTCTCCCTCTCAGGTCTCACTATCTCTCACTGTCCATGTTCATCTTAGGTCTCTTTGTCTCTCACTCTCCATGTTATTCTTAGGTCTCTCTGTCTCTCACTCTCCATATACTACTATTTGGTACAATAAAACTAGAATTTCTCTTTCTTCATTTGATCTAAACAAAAAAATGCTCACATATTTGCAGTTTTGGAAAATACACTATCCCTTGACAATAATTTCCTTATGAATTTGCAATGTTGGAAAACACACCGTCACTTGTCAGTTATGTAATGAAGTCCACCTTCAAATTTTAGAACAACTCTTTGGTTACAGTAAAAATGACATTTAGAACTATCCCTTGACAGGGGACAGCATGCTTTTCACTTTCTTGACATGATTGGAACAAAAAACTGCTCACATTATTTGCAGTGTTGGAAAACACACTATCCCTTGTCAGTTATGTAATGAATTCCACCTTCAAAATTCAGAAAATTGGAAATAACTAACAGGGGACAATGTATTTTCCAACAAGGAACAAAAAATGCTCACATTATTTGCAGTGTTGGAAAACACACTGTCCGTTGTCAATTATTTCCTTATGAATTTGTAGTGTTGGAAAAAACATTGTCCCCTATGTAGGAAAAATGTTCACATTGTTTGTAGTGTTTGAAAACACACTGTCCCCTATGTAGGAAAAGTGTACAGAGGACATCATTAGAATGCAAGATGTCTAGAAATAACTAACATGGGACAGTGTGTTTTCCAACATTGGAGATATGATTTGAACAAAAAAATGCTCACATTGTTTGCAGTGTTGGAAAACTCACTGTCCCCTATGTAGGAAAAGTGGATAGGGGACATCATTAGAATGTAAGATGTCTAGAAATAACTAGCAGGGGATAGTATGTTTTCCAACATTGAAAATAAATAACAGGGGATAGTGTGTTTCCCAACAGGGAAGAAAAAAATGACACTGTATGTTTCCCAACAGGGAACAAAAAAATGACACTGTATGTTTTCCAACAAGGGACAGTGTGTTTTCCAATATTATTTGCAGTGTTGGAAAGCACACTATCCCTTGTGGAAATAATTGACAAGGGACAGTATGTTTTCCAACACTACAAATAATATTGGAAAACACATTGTCCCCTGTTAGTTATTTCCAATTAGCTATTTCCCTGTTGGAAAACACATTGTCATTTTTTTTGTTCCTTGTTGGGGACAGTGTGTTTTCCAACAAGGAACAAAAAAATGACAGTGTGTTTTCCAACAGGGAAATAACTAATTGGAAATAACTAATAGGGGATAGTGTGTTTTCCAACATTATTTGTAGTGTTGGAAAACACACCCTCCCTTGTCAATTATTTCCATGAGGGACAATGTGTTTTCCAACACTACAAATAATGTTAGAATACACACTGTCCCCTGTTAGTTATTTCCCTATTAGAAAGCACACTGTCATTTTTTTGTTCCCTATTGGAAAACAAATTTTCCCTTGTCAGTTATGTAATGAAGTCCACCTTCAAATTTTAGAACAACTCTTTGGTTACAGTGAAAATAATATTTCACTTTCTTCATATGATTGGAACAAAAAAATGTTCACATTTGTTTGCAGTGTTGGAAAACACACTATCCCCTATGTAAGAAAAGTGGACAAGGAACATCATTAGAATGTAAGATTTCTAGAAATAACTAACAAGGGATAGTGTGTTGTCACTATAGTCGAAAGATGTACCCCTTGTTCATATAATGATGATATTAATTTGGTAGATGAACCCAAAAAAATTGTGGTACATCTTTTGTCAATAATACAAATGTTATTGCCTACCTATTACATAGACTTTGTGTTAAAGTATACACATCTTATTAATACTTTAGGTGATTTATAACCATCTAGGTATGTTTTGAGTGCATATTTTTATATTTTGAGGATGATGCATAAAATTAAAAAATACTGAGCTATCTTGTGAATCCAACATTTTAGAATTTCAATTTCTTCGTAATACTTTAGATACTAGTGCATGACATTGAGACTATCTCTATTTTTTCACCCATGGTTTCATATTGTTTTAGATGTTGATATAGAACATAAAGTAGATTGGGAAAAACATATTTGTTCTATTTTTTAAGAGGATAAAATTTTGTACATGAAAATTTTATCTATTGATAACATCAACTTTACATAGATTAGATGTAAAATTCTATGCTACATGGAAGGGTTGTCATCCCCAAAGATTTTATACAATTCAAGATCATAGAAATGAGAAAGATGGTCCTCTAATAGGAAGACAAAAACCCTAAATGATAGTGATCCATTCTCAACAATGAGATATTTTATGCATTTACAACAATTTTAGTAACTCCTTCCTAAGCGCTCGACATTTTCAAAGTCCTCATTTTCCTCTCAAATCTTAGGCAAATCTTTCTTTATATTGTGAATGCTTTCAAGTGTGAAGTCTACTCCCTTTTTCCAAGGGGGGTCAGTAAGAACAGGATTGCACTATGATCTAGAAATGCCATTAAACCAAAAAATGACTATAAAATGGGCTCTAATAGAAATATTGAGAAGTTTTCCTATATATCACTTGTAAGCCAGACACTTGTTGTAGATCTCAAATGTGTGAACTTCACCTAAAGTTTTCACCACCCAATATGTCAACCAACCCCCTTGTAGATATGAAAAACCACTTCTTCAAAATCTTCTTTATTTTGTTGTTTATCGATGCAACCCATCAAGTTTTGGACTCCTAGTAGCAAAACACAAAGCTCATTAGCATAAAACTACCCATAAGAAAATAATTAGTAATTTGCCAAAGGTATAACTCTATAGGAGATATATGCATCACAGACAGGAAAATCCATGCAAAAACATAAGAAATGGATACCAATGGCTAGGTAAATAATTGACCAATAAGAGACCTTGAATCAACTTAGAAATGGAACCTAGGCATGATAGCATGAGCAAAAATGGTTAAGTTATAGTCATATGAATCTATGAAGTTTATACCTACACATTTCTAAGAGCGTGCCACAAATAGGATACAACCGAAGGACTTAGATGTCAGCTATAGCTTTACTTCAGGCTGACTCCTATAGAAACACAAGCACATAAATAGATAAATGTAAAGGTAAAGGTAAATATTTCCAAACAAAAGAGCACCTCAAAACAACAATGCCAAATTTATGGAAAGTAAACATAGTTTTATTAATAAAATGACATGAATTCATGGCCCAATTGTCATAAAGGGCTCCAAGATCTATAGAGTATATCAACAAATCATAATGAAAAATATGATTTCCACCAAAATGGCTATAGTCATCTTAGGGACACAATGAAAAAAAAAAAGCCCTGTTTTCTAACCATGCCCAGAGCTCAAGGCACTCAAAAATTTGAATGATAATCAACATGACTTTTAGCACATAGACAAAATGTATTCATTAAAAGCACTCTCTATGAAAAGAATTCGTCTAAAACTCCTGATTGATTCCATATAGACTGTCACCGGTCAAATTCATAATTGAGTCCACAAAGACTCCTCACAAGTCCCTGCACACCACAGCCAGTTATCTTGGATATCTAATCATTGAAGCCCTGCACAATAGAGAGAAATATAAGGAGCCTTCTTGTTTTTCTAAATTTCCCCTGGCAGGTTGGGGGTGGAGTGCTTCAAAAGTATCTTCCCATAACATGCCCATATCCTCTAAATACCCAACCTTGGCATACACATGCACTAATAACCCATCCTCGTTTCACAAATCCTCATAAAAGAAGCAAAAAGAATTCACATTTTGAAAAATGGTGGCGTGAAAAGAATCCCCTGTTTAGAGTATTCACGTAAACCCATACAGAAAATAAAGGAGAAATAGGATCTGTATAATTATAAATATACTCTTTCTCATTTCAAGATAGATTATTGGAAACAATAAAAAATAACTTGGATTCTAAGATAATTCTCTTTGTCATGATGGAGCATCAAAGCTGAATGAATGTCGGCCGTGTCGGAACTTGCATTCATGAAAGAATCTATCAGAGGTGATCTTCGATCGTTAAAAATCCACTTGAGAGACCCCCGAGGCTTCTATGGTCTTTGCGGCCCCTGCACTCCTTGCTGTCACCTGCAGCCTTGGCATTGCCGCTGCCATCCTCCTCTTGAAATTATGTTTTGGAGAGACATACACCCCTTCTTGCCTCATTAAGGGACAATCCGGCGCAAGAAATTTTCTGCTAAACATCACCCTGAAAGAACAATAATTTTCGACCAATGTTAGGGAATGAGCGATATGATCGCTAAACTATTGCAAAGCTGAGTGGCACTGATGTTTGACTTTACATAATTTTTCAGTGCTAGCCCTTAACTATCGTACGACACACAAATGTGGTTCATGAAAAGAGATTCCACACAATGCTTAAATTTGATGGCCGTATGACCGTATTTAGAGATTTTTGCCGTAAAATACAATCAAAATTTTAAGAAGATTGTATCAGATGAAAGGAGAGATTTTGGATAGACTATCAAAATTTATATAGAATTATAATGATATATATATATATTTGACTTATATATAATTTTACTTACACTAAGGTATATCATAATGTTTTAAGGGCACCTTTGAATAGGTAACCGTCATTAAAAAATTTGTTGACAGGTAAGGTCGAAGGTCAAATTTAAGCCCTGTTTCCACACTTTATAATTGACTGCCAAATCCTTGCCATAAAAAGTGACCTCTAGAGACTTTAACATATATTTCTTTATTGTTGGCCTTTAGTTTAGATGTAAAGATTAAGGGGTATTTTTTTGGGGTGGGGGAGGTTATGTACTTTAGGCTTGTACTTAATATTGATTATTGGGTATATGGTACTAATTCTTCTGTAAAATTCATTTAAAATTATATTTCTTTAGTATATTTTATTTATAGTTTGGTGTGTTGTTTCACTTTTCTTTAAATTCACTAATAATTTGTAACTAATTTTATTTATAAGTTTATGTCACATTCATAATTGAGAGTGATAGTTTATTCTTTTATCAAATTTATTCATGGTTTGTCCTTCACATTGTTTATTTGAAGCATGGTAGGACGAAAATTAGATATGATTTTTATTTTCAAAAGTCACTCAAGTCTCATACCCAACCTCATTTGTTGGATACTACCACATACAATTTGAAGTGATTGTTTACTCTTCCATCAAATTCATTGAAGACATGTACCTTGTATTGTACGTTGGTTTACACCACACCTAGAAGTGGATGTAATAATTGACCTTATATATATTAAACATGTCTCATATAAATTTGAGCATGAATCTTTATTATGAATGCCTTACAATATTAAGAAGGTTTTAATATTAATTATTTGAAAGGCTCATTTGATTCTATATTTTACTATGCATTTCCCTTATATTATCTTTCATGATAGTCAATTTCATAAAAAATATTGCAAAGATAAGACTATAAAAAGTTTCATCTTATTCAAAAGAGAGCCCTCTAACTCAAACCCCTTACAATGTGGTTAAACATCCTTCTTCATAAGTCTGTACTAAATAAATCCCCTTTTATAATGGTATGGTTGGGGATTGGGATTGGAGTTGTGTAACATGGTTTTATTAGGGGAATGGGTCACTAAATTGGATTGAGGAATGAGGTTAGTGATTAAGTATGTTGTTATTACAACAAATTGGTGATTAAACTAGATCAACCTCTTTTTCAACACCTTAATTAAAAGTGTGCATCTCATGTGAACCAATCGAGGAATTAGTTTTGTGGGGTGAAAAATGGGGCTTAAAAGTCCCTTAGACCCAACTACATTGAACTACTACACGTTGGATGCATTATAATATTCAACCAATCAAGTGCTCATCTCAATCAGGTGCAAATGGGGTTGTTGAGCCAACCCAATTATGCTTAATTCATGCAAATTGGGGTATAGTTTAGGGTGTGTATAAAGATGGGGGACCAAAAACTAGCCACAACCACTTTCAGTCCATCATAGTGAAAAAAGAGTGCAATATCTAGCATGATTTCAATAAATGGCATTGTATCAAAACTGTTTGTGCCTAGGTCATTTACTACGGAGCCAAAGTGTGTGCTCGCCATTATAATGTGAGTATATACTTTGTCTATGTTAAAAACAAAAAAAATCAAAGATCGAGCTCATTTGAGCCCGACCTCGTTTCTCCCAACACCCTAACATAAGCAAGGAAAAACATTAGTGTATTTGCAAACTATTTGAGTAGACTCAAGCTAGCATGATTCCACCATGATGTGTGTGATGTTGAGAAGGTAAGGTTTTAACTTTTTTAGTGTTTTAAATGAAAATAAAATTTATCTCCATATATTTTTAATTCACTTTTTTAGGTTTCAAAAATTAAAAAATCCTTTAACACCCCCAAACACTGATTCACCAAATCATGTGGAGGGAATTCCTACTAAAGAGTAAGAAAAACCTAACCCTCTTGAAACTACTTCATATATTCATAGACCTCCTTGTGGCACAAGAAAATTTATTAGGTCGTGTTGAAAACAATAAATATATATATTTTATATATATATATAT
>VDFB02276025.1:0-15637 GCA_007258455.2 Sequoia sempervirens | reverse complement strand
GTGTGAAGTCTACTCCCTTTTTCCAAGGGGGATTAGTAAGAACAGGATTGCACTATGATCTAGAAATGCCATTAAACCGAAAAATGACTATAAAATGGGCTTTAATAGAAATATTGAGAAGTTTTCCTATATATCACTTGTAAGCCAAACACTTGTTGTAGATCTCAAATGTGTGAGCTTCACCTAAAGTTTTCACCACCCAATACGTCAACCAACCCTCTTGTAGATATGAAAAACCACTTCTTCAAAATCTTCTTTATTTTGTTGTTTATCGATGCAACCCATCAAGTTTTGGACTCCTAGTAGCAAAACACAAAGCTCATTAGCATAAAACTACCCATAAGAAAATGATTAGTAATTTTCCAAAGGTATAACTCTATAGGAGATATATGCATCACAGACAGGAAAATCCATGCAAAAACATAAGAAATGGATACCAATGGCTAGGTAAATAATTGACCAATAAGAGACCTTGAATCAACTTAGAAATGGAACCTAGGCATGATAGCATGAGCAAAAATGGTTAAGTTATAGTCATATGAATCTATGAAGTTTATACCTGCACATTTCTAAGAGCGTGCCACAAATAGGATACAATCGAAGGACTTAGATGTCAGCTATAGCTTTACTTCAGGCTAACTCCTATAGAAACACAAGCACATAAATAGATAAATGTAAAGGTAAAGGTAAATATTTCCAAACAAAAGAGCACCTCAAAACAACACTGCCAAATTTATGGAAAGTAAACATAGTTTTATTAATAAAATGACATGAATTCATGGCCCAATTGTCATAAAGGGCTCCAAGATCTATAGAGTATATCAACAAATCATAATGAAAAATATGATTTCCACCAAAATGGCTATAGTCATCTTAGGGACAGAATGAAAAAAAAAAAGCCCTGTTTTCTAACCATGCCCAGAGCCCAAGGCACTCAAAAATTTGAATGATAATCAACATGACTTTTAGCACATAGACAAAATGTATTCATTAAAAGCACTCTCTATGAAAAGAATTCGTCTAAAACTCCTGATTTATTCCATATAGACTGTCACCGGTCAAATTCATAATTGATTCCACAAAGACTCCTCACAAGTCCCTGCACATCACAGCCAGTTATCTTGGATATCTAATCATTCAAGCCCTGCACAATAGAGAGAAATATAAGGAGCCTTCTTGTTTTTCTAAATTTCCCCTGGCAGGTTGGGGGTGGAGTGCTTCAAAAGTATCTTCCCATAACATGCCCATATCTTCTAAATACCCAACCTTGGCATACACATGCACTAGTAACCCATCCTCGTTTCACAAATCCTCATAAAAGAAGCAAAAAGAATTCACATTTTGAAAAATGGTGGCGTGAAAAGAATCCCCTGTTTAGAGTATTCACGTAAACCCATACAGAAAATAAAGGAGAAATAGGATCTGTATAATTATAAATATACTCTTTCTCATTTCAAGATAGATTATTGGAAACAATAAAAAATAACTTGGATTCTAAGATAATTCTCTTTGTCATGATGGAGCATCAAAGCTGAATGAATGTCGGCCATGTCTGAACTTGCATTCATGAAAGAATCTATCAGAGGTGATCTTCGATCGTTAAAAATCCACTTGAGAGACTCCCGAGGCTTCTATGGTCTTTGCGGCCCCTGCACTCCTTGCTGTCACCTGCAGCCTTGGCATTGCCGCTGCCATCCTCCTCTTGAAATTATGTTTTGGAGAGACATACACCCCTTCTTGCCTCATTAAGGGACAATCCGCAAGAAATTTTCTGCTAAACATCACCCTGAAAAAACAATAATTTTCGACCAATGTTAGGGAATGAGCGATATGATCGCTAAACTATTGCAAAGCTGAGTGGCACTGATGTTTGACTTTACATAATTTTTTAGTGCTAGCCCTTAACTATCGTACGACACACAAATGTGGTTCATGAAAAGAGATTCCACACAATGCTTAAATTTGATGGCCGTATGACCGTATTTAGAGTTTTTTGCCGTAAAATACAATCAAAATTTTAAGAAGATTGTATCAGATGAAAGGAGAGATTTTGGATAGACTATCAAAATTTATATAGAATTATAATGATATATATATTTGACTTATATATAATTTTACTTACACTAAGGTATATCATAATGATTTAAGGGCACCTTTAAATAGGTAACCGTCATTAAAAAATTTGTTGACAGGTAAGGTCGAAGGTCAAATTTAAGCCCTGTTTCCACACTTTATAATTGACTGCCAAATCCTCGCCATAAAAAGTGACCTCATAGAGACTTTAACATATATTTCTTTATTGTTGGCCTTTAGTTTAGATGCAAAGATTAAGGGGTATTTTTTTGGGGTGGGGGAGGTTATGTACTTTAGGCTTGTACTTAATATTGATTATTGGGTATATGGTACTAATTCTTCTGTAAAATTCATTTAAAATTATATTTCTTTAGTATATTTTATTTATAGTTTGGTGTGTTGTTTCACTTTTCTTTAAATTCACTAATAATTTGTAACTAATTTTATTTATAAGTTTATGTCACATTCATAATTGAGAGTGATAGTTTATTCTTTTATCAAATTTATTCATGGTTTGTCCTTCACATTGTTTATTTGAAGCATGGTAGGACGAAAATTAGATATGATTTTTATTTTCAAAAATCACTCAAGTCTCATACCCAACCTCATTTGTTGGATACTACCACATACAATTTGAAGTGATTGTTTACTCTTCCATCAAATTCATTGAAGACATGTACCTTGTATTGTACGTTGGTTTACACCACACCTAGAAGTGGATGTAATAATTGACCTTATATATATTAAACATGTCTCATATAAATTTGAGCATGAATCTTTATTATGAATGCCTTACAATATTAAGAAGGTTTTAATATTAATTATTTGAAAGGCTCATTTGATTCTATATTTTACTATGCATTTCCCTTATATTATCTTTCATGATAGTCAATTTCATAAAAAATATTGCAAAGATAAGACTATAAAAAGTTTCATCTTATTCAAAAGAGAGCCCTCTAACTCAAACCCCTTACAATGTGGTTAAACATCCTTCTTCATAAGTCTGTACTAAATAAATCCCCTTTTATAATGGTATGGTTGGGGATTGGGATTGGAGTTGTGTAACATGGTTTTATTAGGGGAATGGGTCACTAAATTGGATTGAGGAATGAGGTTAGTGATTAAGTATGTTGTTATTACAACAAATTGGTGATTAAACTAGATCAACCTCTTTTTCAACACCTTAATTAAAAGTGTGCATCTCATGTGAACCAATCGAGGAATTAGTTTTGTGGGGTGAAAAATGGGGCTTAAAAGTCCCTTAGACCCAACTACATTGAACTACTACACGTTGGATGCATTATAATATTCAACCAATCAAGTGCTCATCTCAATCAGGTGCAAATGGGGTTGTTGAGCCAACCCAATTATGCTTAATTCATGCAAATTGGGGTATAGTTTAGGGTGTGTATAAAGATGGGGGACCAAAAACTAGCCACAACCACTTTCAGTCCATCATAGTGAAAAAAGAGTGCAATATCTAGCATGATTTCAATAAATGGCATTGTATCAAAACTGTTTGTGCCTAGGTCATTTACTACGGAGCCAAAGTGTGTGCTCGCCATTATAATGTGAGTATATACTTTGTCTATGTTAAAAACAAAAAAAATCAAAGATCGAGCTCATTTGAGCCCGACCCCGTTTCTCCCAACACCCTAACATAAGCAAGGAAAAACATTAGTGTATTTGCAAACTATTTGAGTAGACTCAAGCTAGCATGATTCCACCATGATGTGTGTGATGTTGAGAAGGTAAGGTTTTAACTTTTTTAGTGTTTTAAATGAAAATAAAATTTATCTCCATATATTTTTAATTCACTTTTTTAGGTTTCAAAAATTAAAAAATCCTTTAATGCCCCCAAACACTGATTCACCAAATCATGTGGAGGGAATTCCTACTAAAGAGTAAGAAAAACCTAACCCTCTTGAAACTACTTCATATATTCATAGACCTCCTTGTGGCACAAGAAAATTTATTAGGTCGTGTTGAAAACAATAAATATATATATTTTATATATATATATATTGATTGATATATTGAAATCCTTATGCTACTAGTTCACATTGAAGAGTTCTTGTGATATTATTAGAATATATTATTTATCATATAGATTACATTAGTGGCCAAATAAATATGTGGTTCAATCATAGGATGAATGCACAATAATCAATTTCTATAAAATTATTATATAAACAAGTAAAAGAGAAAAGAATTGGGGTTCGTCCTATAGTGCAATGGTTAAGGTGTGACATTGTTATTGATGCCACCAAGGTTCAAACCTTTTTTGGGCCATTATGATCATATGCATTGTGCCTTTGTTGATATAATCTTCTCACATGATTGTACCTTAGTATTGATGATGTTGGAATTCATGCCTTGAGACTTAATGCTATAGAGGGGAGTTCATGATTATGTTGTGTTCTAAACCCTCACTAGGTTGGTGTGCTCATGGGCTTTGTGCCCTCGTTGGGCTGCCATGCTCATGGGTTCTGATTATTTGTGTACGTTCATTTTGGGGATGAGGTCCACCTCACCTAGAGTTTGGACTAGGATAAAAATGTTGCATTCATTGATTAAAAAAAGTAAAAGAGAAAATAATTAAAATATAATTCATGTCCATTTCTTATTGATCCAAGAATCAATGCACCCTTACACAAAAGTTCCAAGAAATTTTTTATTCATTGGTACCAACAATAATGAATAAGAGAAAACAACTGGGATAGGTGGTGGATTGGTTCTTACCATACCACATGCAACAATAATGAGGTCCTATAATATTCCTTGAGGAAATCCTATTATGATTTTTTTTCTTAATTAGATTTCAAATTATTTTGACATGCAATATTTCTAAGGTAGAGGCAAAGGCTCTATATGCAAGATAGGGATGGGCATGTTATTCCCAGGACCACATAAGGAGATTCCTAAGTAGGCTAGACATCCAGCAGTCACAATCCCTTCTATTGTGAAGGAGAGTGTTGAGAGGGAGAATGTGTAGCCAATCAATTGCATCACACAAACCTTAATATAAAATGAGCCATTTTCATAGGGTGTTCAAGGTGAGGCTTCTGAGTCTCAATGTTCTCCTCACTTTTGCTACATCTATGAATCTTTATATGATTATGGGTCAAAGGATGTTGATGATACACACATTATAGAGGACTCTCCAAATTTTCAAGAGTATGGTAGATAGGGCCATGAGGAGGATATATCTATATTAAATAATATCATGTTGATGAATGATTTTCTTGGTAGCATAATTGACATTGATTGATAGGTAATTTCTTTTTTTTTTTACAACTTTTTTCTTTCTATTGAAACCCAAGATTAACTATCTTAAGATCTATTATGAATGAAAATTAGTGTAAATAATTACATGTAATGAAATTAGAGGGTTAAAATATTCTTCCTACATTTATTGGACCTTTAGCCCCTAATTATGTAATCATTTGAGTCAATAGGTATGTAGTTTATAGAAAAATAATATAAATACTACATGCGGTTTTTTTGGTCATATATCAATAGAAATATTAAAATTGTCATTCGATGATGAATAGATGGATGTTGGACCTTAAAAACTAGTACCCATTGATGGTAGTGGTTGCATGTTATTATTTATCAAGAGACAAGTCTTTCTATTTTTAATCATCATGTTTATACATAATGTTAGGTGGATTTTGGTCAAATAGTTTTTTTCTATTTTTTTATGAAACCAATTTAAAACCTTCCTAATATTCATGGAAAAATGGAGGCAAGCATTGTTGTTGTAGTTTTATCTTCAATTCATTTCATAGAGGTGTGAGCTAGTAATGTAGATTTCAATTTCAATTTATTGTTTTATCTCACATCATTTAGTGTAAATTTAAATGATATTCATCTTTAGTCTAATTTGATTATTCGTTATTGTTCCAAATGGTCACAACTCTAGTTCATACACTTTCCCCTAATGAATGAAGAGAACCAGAGAATAATTTCAAGGTGGATTATTAGATTACAATAAGTGACTATTCACTTATGTCATTGTATATTTTCTCTTTTCTATATTAATGTGTATAGCTTTTATTCTATTCATAGGTGGACATCTAAAATGGTTTAGAGAGGGGGTCTATTTAGTAGGTTCAAAAAATTGATCAATCACCTCTCCATCATTTTGGTATACAAAGAGTCATTGAATATTCAATCCCAATCCATAGAACTAACTACATTATGACATTTTATTATATGCTTATATGATTTTTTTTGTAATATATTTTTATTTTACAAACATATAGCATTATATGCCTATATGGCTTTAGTGTACTACATATTTCTTTTACCAGTGTATATCAATATATGCCTCTATGGCTTTGTTTCTACATTTATTCTATTTGTGAAAAATATATACATGATATGGTATTATTGTGACATTATGTATGTATGTGATGCTGAAGATTGTACCCTATGCAATTTCACATTACATAACCTCCCCTTTAGCCTAATTAAAGTCTATAATGCAATTCCCCTATTTCCTAACTTTAATCTCATCCGTAACTTCTTTATTTTCAATTTTCTAAGTGAATTTTTGTCATGAATTCTAGTACGATACCCACATGTTTGTGTAATGCTCAAACATCTCGAAAAGATTCTTGCTTGTGTAGCCATTAGGACATTACAATTTCTGCCTACCCACAAATCGTAATGCCTCTATGGCTTGTAGAAACGTTGAAAACTCTATTTTCATTCCTTATCTCCATTCTAACCTCTCATTCTTTCATTCCTTTGATCTTTCTCTCACTCTATTCAATCTTTTTCACTCTAGCTCTTATTCTACACCATTTTTCTCTCATTCTTGGAAGTTGTCTCACATCTTGGTTCTCTACATGAAAACTTTGGCTCCCTTGGAATGTCTTGGGTGTTGCATACTCTCCTTCAACATCACTATATTACTAAAGGGATGGTAACTACATCCTTTCTTGTTGCATTATCATCATTATTTTGATTGGTAAAAGTACAAATTTGTGTCACACTTTCAACCAACTTATCAGCACAACTCAATTTAAGTATTTCTAACAAAAAATCAATTTTGGTCAAACATATGATCTAGTAAGATTCATTCTAGCTAAGTTAGATGCTTCCAAACCTTTTTAAACTAAAATTGTTGGCTAAAAATATATGGAGCACCACTTTGAGTCCAATTTACCAAAAAAATAAAATTATTTGAAAAACTTGAAGTTTCAATAACTCCTAGAAATGTAAATAACAATTTTTTTTAAATATAAAAATACCCTTTTGTAGATCCATAAGTGTAGATTTCAAAAATATATTTATTTTAATAGTTTATTTTTTTTATATTTTATTTTTTATTTTTACTAAAAGTAGGTTATCAACACAAAATACTAGGTTGATTACTATGCCAAGGAAAAATACTAAAACTTATTAAATTTTTTTGAATAAACTATGATGCACTAGAAAAAAGAATTTATTTTAAGATGGTATAATTTTTTTTCCCTTTTAGAGAAATATTTAAATGAAATTTGACATCCAATGAAAACAGTTGTTTTTTTATTCATGCACATTTTAATATTTATTTAAAAATATATATTTATCAAAATTGGAAAATAATATATCCATGCACTACAATTTCAAGTTATAAATACACACAAAAAATTTGAAAGAAAAAAAAAAAGTTTACTATAAAAAGTTTGACGTCCCATGCAACTTCATTTTTTCAGCATTTTATCAACAACTAAATTACAGTTTTAATTTATTAAAAACTAGTTTAAAATAATTTTTAATTTTTTTAAAAAAATACAAACATAAAATATACTAAAAAATACATATTTTACTAGTTTACATCATTTCAAAATTCAAAACATATATGCCACTTTTTAGTGATTCAAGTTTAAAAATTTGATCAACATTGGCCATTTCATTTATAAAGTGTGACACAACTTTGTGCTTTTACCTTGACATCAATAAATATTGTTATTCTAACTTGTCTATCATCTCATCTATCTATTTTCTTGTCTATTATCTTTTATATCCACCTATCTAGTTGTCTATGGAGGTGGGAACACCTATGCAAGGGTTTAACTGAGGCAAGCCCCTAAAACAACCCCAAAAATTTTCATGTTTTCGTGTGTGCAGGTTTTAAAGTTGGAGCATTACAAGAGTCTTCATTGCATGGACCTCTTGTGAGTTATTCTCTTCTTCTCATTCTTGTTATTTCATTTCATTTAACTTATGCATGTTATTTTATTTTCTGCTATTTCTATTATTTTGTTAGTTTAGCTTTGCATTTAATATTTTAGTCATTGAATTGTTAATTGGCTCTTTGTCGTATCTATTAGAAAGTTCTATTTTTGGTTTGTACAAGAATACAACATACCATGGGGATGTCTGCATGCCACATTGTCATCCTTGGTCGAGAGCCTTCCCATTAGCTCACATGACCTCTGAAGCCTACTCTTTTAGTTTTTGAAACTATCATCCCTTCATTCATAATAAAATATAAAATATAAACAGTCTCCCTTGTCTTTCCATTTTGTCACCTGAGGTTTAGTTCTTGAGGTAGTCGAGGAACATTCAGCCTTGAGAGAGGGGTGTTAATTTTCCTCCTCTATATTTTGGTGAACCTGATGTGAAATTGTCCTTATCCTAATATTTTGTTGATAAAATGTTGTGGTAGACATGTATAAAAAATGTGTTAGTATAGAAAATCTTAGTGAACTATTTGAAAAAATTCCTCAAAGAAATGTGGTATCATGGAATGCCATGACAAGAAAATGCAATTGGTAGCTGCTCCTAGTTATTAGTTATGCAATGTGAAGTAATTGCATAACTACATAGGTTGACTTTGTAAAGAAGTATATTGTAATTCAAATTGTTAGCATCTAGTTATTAGCTATGCAAGGTGAAGTAATTCTTTGAGTTTGAAAAATGTGTAGTACAATGTAATCAATGATATGAATATAAAATGCTTTACATACCTTCCACACACTAATGATCAATCTAATCTAGAAGCAATGAAGAGTGGGAGTGGGACCGTGCATGAAGGAGATTTCAAACCTGAATTGGTTGGGGATGAGGAAGAGGTTGACGATGATGATGGTGATTTGTTGGTTTTTGTTGTTGGAGGGTGCATGGGAGTTGCTTCTGGCATCGCCCCCCTATTTCTTCTTGTGGATCCTTGTTTGTCTTCGACCAATAATAGTGGCATTGTTGGGGTCATGTTTGGTTTAGTTGGTCTCCCTTGGGTGGATGCTCGACCCTTTTCTCCTTCAGTCTGGAGTTCCTTTGTGTTGGATTGTTTTGTTCTTATAGCTTATTTGGTTCCTCCTAGTTCATGTGAGTTTCCTATGGTGGCTTGGTGGGTCTCTTTGTTTATATCCCTGTTGGAGTGTTAATTTGTTTTCTTTGGGGTCTTAGTGGATGTTTTTCCTTTGGATTGGCCTATTTTTGGCTCTAACTAGTGTGTTACGGTAGCTTGGGTTCTTATCAGGTTGGTTTGTTTGTTGGCTCCTTTTTGCTTGAGTCCCTCTTACTTCTTTTTGTCCTCCTAGATTTTGGAAGCTCTGGGTCACCCTCCTAGTTGTCGTCTATTGTTGCTCACTTCAACTATGGGTCCTTACTTGTTGTGGGCTCTAGGTCCTATTCTTTGGTTTCTTCTTGGGGTTGTTTTTCCACATGGGGGTGATCCCCAATAGTGGTTTACAATTTTTGGCCAAACTAGACACTAATATATTTTTTTTAATAAAATCTCCACATTCGGGCACCTATAGCGATTAAACCGTGAGGAATTTGAAGATGATGCAAACTAGAGTCTTGTCATATTTTGTCTGTAGATTCTAAATATACTTTTTTCAATTGTTTTGGAATCAGATTGCACTTCTTTTTCCATCTCCCATGAAAATTGGTTTTTTTCAAAAAACAACATTTTAAAAAAGCGACACACACCGTATAACGCATAACTTTTTTTCCTTGAAAGATAAAATTCCAATTCTTTCAAATTTAGATTTCCAACTCCGATATCTACTGCTTCCACTTGGTTAGATAGTTTTTTATTGAATATTTTTTCTTTAATCAAGTTTCAAAGTCAAATTAATTGCAATTCAGACATAACACGACCGTATAATGCATAACTTTTACTGTATGTATCGAAATTCTTTTTTTTTTTTGTTGGATCAAGGACTCCAATATCTGGTGCACTCATATTTTTAAATTTTTTTTTTTTGATAATCTTCTATTTTTCCACTTGTGCAAAATAGAGAGTTTTGTTTTTAGTGAAAAACCTATATTTAATAAAACTTAAAAAATAGATAGATAATATAATCAAAACATATTAAAATTATATTCATTGGATAGCTCATTTTTAGGGGAACCTGATACTAGTTGGGTTTTTGAGATCTCCTCCATTTTCATTCTCAAATCGATCTTCGAAGTGCAAAATTCTCAGCAATTTTGGTGCCTTAGGAGGCAAGGGTGAAAAAACAAGGGTTTGGCTGAACAGGTGTTCGGTCGAAGAAAATAAAAATGTTTGGTCAAACAGGGGTTTGGCCGAACCCATGTTCGACCGAACCAACTACACATAAAATAAAAAAATGATTTTAAATTGGTTCGACCGAACATTCTAAGAATGTTCGGTTGAACACCTTGATTTTAATATTAATATAAATATTATTTATATTCTTTTTAAATGATAGCTTAAGGGAAAGATTTTTGTCATAGAATACAATCAAAATTTTAAGAAGATTGTAAAAGGAGATATTTTGGATAATCTGTCAAAATTTATATAGAATTATAACGATATATATGTTTGATTTTTATATAATTTTACATACACTAAGGTATATCATAATGTTTTAAGGGCACCCTTGAATAGATAACCATAATTAAAAAAATTGTTAACAGGCAAATTCAACCATCAAATTTAATCCTTGGTAGCAGGGAGATACTTCAGAGAGAGGGGGGGAGTGGGAGAGAGATAAAGGCTAGGGGATCCTAGGGTTTAAGGGTTAAGGGTAGAGGAGCTCAAGAGGGAGAGTGGGTAAGAGGGAGAGAATTTTTACAGAGAGAGGGGGGCAGTGGGAGAGAGATAAAGGGTAGGGGGTGTACAAGGGTTAAGGGTAGAGGGGAGAGGGGGAGAGGGAATAGGAGGGAGAGACTTGAGAGAGAGAGTGGGGAGTGGGAGAGAGATTAAGGGTAGGGGTGTACAAGGGTTAAGGGTAGAGGGGAGAGGGGGAGAGGGGGTAGGAGGGAGAGAATTAAAAGAGATGGGTGGAGTGGAAGAGAGATAAAGGGTAGGGTTATCCAGAGTCAAGTCAAAATCAAAATCAGGATCCGAGAATCAAAGATCCGGAATCAAGAGGATCAAATCCAGGGGAATCAAAATCAAAGGATCAAGGATCATCTTTGCTTCAAAATCAGGCATTCAACATCATGGGTCAGGGGGGATCAATAATCAGATCAGCGGGAGGACATCGGTCAGGATCCAAATCTTTCAGGGAAGATCAAAATCCAGAAATCAAAATCAAAATCAAAAAGGGACGCACAAATCGACAAAGGGAGTGGGATCCAGGATCAAAGGAGGAGGAGAAATCATCGAAGCGCAATCAGGTCAGATCCGGCGCAGGAAGGATCGAGATCAAATCTTTTTGCGTCAAAAAGGGGACATCAAAAATCCCTCAAGATCAAATCAAGAACAAAATCAATGGTCAAAAATCAAACTTTCAAATCAGGATCCAGAGATCAAAATCCGCTTTTTCGGCATCAAACATTCCGGGATCAAGATCAATCAAAATCAGGCGACAAAAATCAAAATAAAATCGAGATCCATCAGGGATCAGGATCAAAATCAGTCAGGATCAAATCAGGATCAGGAGCATCCGCGCATCAAACACCAAATCAAATCAGATCAAAATCAGGATCAGGATCTTTTCATTTTTCGTCGGCGCGTCAGCTTTAAAAAAAATCAAATCAAAGAATCCGGGAAAATCAAAAGGGATCAAATTCGGCTCAAAATCAGGATCAGGGTGATCAATCAAAGGGGATCCGCGAGGGGAAGAGTGGAGATGGAGATCAAGGGGGAGGGAAAAATCAGGATCAGAAATGGTCCGCGTCAAATCGAAATCGAAATCAGGTCAGACTCAAAATCTTTGCATCGGGGATCAGGCAAATCAGGATCAGGATCAAAATCCGCGCAGATCAGGGGTCAAAGTCGAGATCAAAATCAAAAATCCCGACAAAATCAAGCATCCATCAGGATCCAGTCAAAAAATCAGGCATTTCCGCGCATCGGCAATCAGGATCAATCAAAGATCATCAAATCAAAATCAAGCAGATCAAATCAAAATCAAAAAGTCAGCTTTGCATCAGGAGGAGTCAAAATCAAAATCGGCACGATCCATCAAATCAGGATCAGGATCCAGGGATCAAATCCGCGCATCGGCATCAAATCATCCATCTTTTGTCAAAAGGAGATCGATGAGAAAGGAGGAAGAGGGAGAGAGGGAGAGAGAGGACAGTTTGAGAGAGGGAGAGATGTATATGAGGGAGACCTTGGAGAGAAATATGGTGAGGGTGGAGACATTCATTTATGTTTTATTAATGTGTACAATAATTTTACTAGTATATAATTTAATTTTAAAATTTACATAATTTATGGAGCAATAGGTTGGAACAAATTATATAAGTTGTATATAAGTGTATATAATTCTTGAACTTAAAATTCCATGAAACAAATATAAGTTGTATATAATTTTAATTTAGGCAAAATGATTTTAAAAAATCACTATGTTTCAAATAAGGATTGAAAGCTTATAATATGGGTTTACATGCAACCAAAAAAAGTGAGAGATGATGCTATCAAACATTCTTGAACTTAAGAATTTTCCATGGAACAAATATGTACATATAATTGTAATTTACACAAAATGATTTACAACTATATACAAGTTACTATAAGTTCTCATTTGAACATGTATAGGGTTACAAGTGAACTTGAAAACCATGGATATAATTTAAGTCAAAGATTCTGGTTAAGCCTGCTCTTCAATAACTTGTAGAATTTTTTGATGATCATCACTATCTAGTCTCCATTTTCTTCAGCCACGTGCATGTGGAACTACATGGAGATGTTGAGTGGCAGAAATTATTAAGTGACTATATTGATATACCTTGTTATCAGGTTGATAGTCAACAAAATGAATCCCATGCTGAACAAATTTGACTTGTTTTAGATATGTCCCTTGTACTACAACAGAACATGCCTGGTAAACATGAACCTAAGGTAAGACATATGAACGTGTGTGCAATTTTTTCGTGCATAAGGTTTGTACAATATATATTTAATGTTTATAATGTAATGTGCACATGTGAATACAATGTATATAAAATTTTAAAATCAAACTCACCTGTGGGAAATAACATTCCATCACTTGTTTTACGTTCTGTTAGCTTATTCCTCTCTTCTGTGCAATGCAATAAATAATAGCTAACACCTTCGATGTTTTCAGGCTCTGCTATGACTGCAAAAACATCTCCTATACACCAAATTTACACAAAAAAATCTTAAAAATTTAGAAATGTCTCTAAAGATCATTAACTAGATATATATAATAAAATTTAAATTATTGAAAACTTGCACGTGTACCTTTTCTAACCTATCCTGAAATATGATCATAATCAATTGAAATCAAAGGAATGTCTTCAAATCTTTCTTCCTCATCTTCATCATATGTTTCTGAAACAAGTAGTGCACTATATCCCATTTACCAACATATCCAAGTTTTTGATTGTTGCATGCATAATCAGAGTTTCCCTCAATGCACTCAAGCAAAAACAAGAGTAACTCTTGTGTCTACATCCATCCATGGCTTACTATCCAACTCCTAACACAATGCAAAGATCTTGTTTTTCTACCCCTCTTGCATCCATGCATCGATCTTCATCCACTTCTTAGATACATATGTACAACAAAAACTTATGTGAACAAATATGTATATATATTTTAAATTTAAATAAATTCAAATTTTGATTTAATGTAATTCTATACATGTAAATGACATCTCCTAAAACACTCTGCTTCTATGTGGAATGCCCATGAGTCTCTTGAAGATGTAAGTTTCACCTCATTATTTGATGCAAAGTGTTTCTTGCACCATTCAACAACATCATGTGCATTGTCTAGATGATCTTCTGGATAACTCATTTGATGCTTTCTTAAATCCCGTTTGATGCAAGCTCCTGCTCCATCATGCTCACCCTTTCCATGCCCACTCTCAAAAAAACTCCAAACATGTGGTATTTTGTAGATTTTATGATATCTAAAAACTACATAGAATGGCTATGAAGATTTGAATTGTGTCGCACATCCGTCTGACACATCTTGATCAATGAAACATTATATCAAAGAGAATCCAAATAACTTGATCTATGAGAAATTGAAACAAATAAACTCTCTAAAAATAGTACTTACCTCTTGCAATTTATTGTCTTTGTTAGGTCAGTATCCTCAATTCTTAAAGAAAATTTAGCCAAATTTCCACATGTCTCACAAATTCCTTTTATGCAATTTATTTGAGGTCCATTTTCATGATCACATAATATAGACTTTATGAACAAACTTGCCTATTTAGGAGGTGCATTTTGAAACCCACATCTTTCTTCTCTCATCTTTCGAAACACCTGATAGTAGAGATCAAATTCAATATGATAACGACAATAACAAGTTTCAAAAAACCTATTTATCTTCACATAATATGGCTTTAACCTTTGAAACATTGTTTCTCCCAATCTTTATATGAGGATATGCATTTCAAAAGTTCATATACATTCAAATTGTGTTATGTCTAGCCAATGTTTGATATGATTTTCATAAATACTAGGTCCAATCTGTATCTCATAACAACATTCTAGTATTTGATGATGGACGAAGTCTGATCATGCCAAAAACTTGAGACCAAGTTCCTAACAACATCTCAACTCCGCCGTATCGGGAGCTTCCCACATAATTTCCCAATTTCCTTCTAAACTCTCATCCAAAAACTTTCTCTTTTTCTCATATTTTATCAATGTGGTTCTAGTATAACCAATTTCAGTTGAAAGTGCAAACATTTTTCTTTTTCTTGCTATATCTTGATGTACAATAGATGTCAATATCACCCTTCTTGTAGTGGCCTTATCCACTGATCTAGATCCTTTCCCAATGGAATCTAAACCTTTTTTAACATTTTGAACAATATCCTTTTGTAATCCCATGTGTTTCTTCTTATTTGATGCCGAATGTACACCCAACAATTGTAATGCCTCTTTGAGCTCATCATGAAGAAGTAAACGTGATAACAATTGGGCTTTTTCAAGTGTATCAAGATGATTGAAATGATGATTGATCATTCCATTTACAGATTTAGTCATTGACCTCTTTCTCTTATTATAAGGCTGGTTGGCATAATATTTGAGTTTCTCCATATCCATTTCAATTAAATGATCTAAATTTCTATGAGAAATTTGTTTACCCACCTTCTCAACTAGTTTTATATGCTCATCCATACCTGGAGTAGGAGGAAGTGATCCCGACCCCTCTCCAACA